>JBBPBX010109335.1:0-11027 GCA_038048925.1 Garcialebias charrua | reverse complement strand
AGTGCCTTAAGTTTGCCCTTCCCCCACATCCCACTTCTGCGCTCCGGCCTGTCGGCTGGGAGACACTTTTCCTTTGGACTCCGGGAAACTGTGCGGTCGAGGCCTCATCGTGAACTCCGGGCATCTGTCGCCGTCGAGTCACAGGGCTTTCATCCGACGCATGGTTTTGCCGTTCAGAGTGGATTGCCGCTCCGGGGTCACAGGTCGCTGTGCAGTGTGATTAGGTCACAGCCGGGACTGTGATCGCTGTTAAGAGTCACATTTTTCTTCCCCTTCCCAGTTAAAGTCGATTACCGTATTTTCCACTGTATAGGTCGCACCCATTCTTTTAAGATAACTTTCTTTTCTTTTTATTATTTTTTGTTTTCTTTTCTCTTTTTTTCGTGGCTTGCGACCTGTACTCCGGAAGGTGCTGTATACACGCAAACAAGGCAACAGGGACAGATTTTTTCTTTTCATTTTTATTCTCATTTATTGCATTTGTGAGTGTTAAAGTCAGGGAGCCAGAAACCTTCTCTGAGGAGCATGCACAGGGCAGTTTCGCACATGCAGCTGTCACACGGCCGGTCTCCCCCACTGATTTGTTGCAGTTCCTGCAGATGGGGCTCCCCTCCTCCTTCCTCCCCCCCCCCCCCCCGCCGCAGATGGCCTCTGGAGGTTCTGGTCCAGGGACCGGCTTGGAGCTGCTGGCTCGAACTCAGATTTATGGCTTCTAACAAGATAAAACTCTCCTGTTGGTGCCTGACACGAAGGCAAGGAGACATCTCCTCCCCTCCTCCCTCACCCCCCCCTACCTGCACGGCATAGAGGCCTCTTTCATCCATAAATCTGAGTGAGTTGTCACTTGGTTCTGGTTCTGCACCTACAGTTAGGGAGGTCCGCCTCAAGGGTTCCGACTGATAACAGGGAGTTTTACAACTTAATCAGCTCAGGCTGGGACTGTAAAAGTTACTTTAGTGCTACTATGGAGGACACTCCAGAGTAAAAGACTTACTTAGTTTGTCAGATTTTTATTTTTTGTTGCTGTGACTTTTGTTTTAAACACGCTGACCTATGCAGTACTGTATTTTTTGCAGATATGTGTTTTTCACTCTCAGTGTTAAAGGCACATTTCTGATTTTTATAGGTGAGGTTCCCAGGAACATGTTGTCTAAAGGAGTACATGCAGGGTTAATCTCATGCAATTAATTGTTACGTTTCCAGTTCTCATCACTTCAGCCTGGTGGGGTGCAGGTCATGTTTAATGACATATGAACAAGGCCTGTGTAATAGTGGTTTGGAGGACTTTAGTGGTTTATTATTTGTTTTATTTGTTTTTTATATATGTGTGTATTTTTTTTTCCTCTTGAGTGGACTGACGCTTGTTTGTTCTGCAGGACGTGTTTGGCCTTCTGACCTGCTCGACAGAGTCTGGAAGGGAGTCTTCACACGGCTGACATACTGCAGGGGGTGACTTTATTTAGGTGTTTTCTGAGGACTTCAGCTTGACATCTGATCAGTAAACATTGCAGGTGTTCCATGAGGACGTTTAGTTAGCAGTTAATTGTTTCTATTTGGTGGTGGATTTCACTTATACACAGATATGCAGTTCTCAATTTACAATTTTATTCCTCACCCCACAACATTACACTTGTTTGCATACACTTAGGTTCCCTCCATAGCATGGACTAGTTGCATTATGACTATGGTTTTGAACGCCATTTTTGGACAGATCACATGTTATGCTGTCATTGAAGCTAGGTTTTGCTAACAACTCCTGTTGGCACCTGCACTGAACTGTCGAATTGCGTTGTGTTCAGCTGAGCTACAAGCTGACACCACACCTGCACTGAACTGAAAATGCACTGGACTGCCGATATGCATCATGTTCAGCTAAAGCCGCAAGCTGTCATGACTCGTGCCTGAACTGTTACATGGAGTTTTGCTTTTGCACCAGTTTCACCTCAAGTCTATGAACTGTGGTCTGCACCCACTGCTGGACTCTTGACATCTCCTATGGGGGCTGGAGAACTCATGACAAGTGAAAGTCAAGCTGCGACACGTCACTACCAAACATAGCAGCCTGGCTGATGTGTCAGCTGACCATGTGATCTTCAGGTGGTGGTTCGATAACTACAGTTTTTCATGATCATATTCTTTGCTATGGTGGAACCTCACGCACACTCATTATTCATACATACATGTACAGATCTCACTGACACGTGACCTGCATGGCCACACACGTTTTTGTTTTATCCTTCACGTACTCTCAGTACAGTTGTTCGATATGGGCGCCTGTTGCGTTCCTTTTTGGATGTGTGTTTGTCTTTTTCTTTTCTTTTTCCTCACCTTTTGACAGGCATAGGTAGAGAGTTTGCTGGCATGATGCAGAGAAGGAAGGTAAATGTTTTCTTTGTCCTGGAGACCGAGTGGAAGGGCAGCAAGGCTCATGGTGTTGGAGCAGGATTAAAGCTCTCTTACTTTGGTGTGGATAGCGGAGGAGATGGAGTAGAGGTTGTGTTGAAGGAGGTGTTGACATAGGATGTCGTGGTGGTGTGACATGTGTCTAATGGGGGATGTGTCTTATGGTTGAAGTATTACGTCTGATGCTAGGCAGTTGGGTTCGGATGTTTTGAGTTTTTATTTTTTCTTTCTGGTAGTATTTCCACCTGCAGTACAGATGACGTTTGTGTTATGAGCTTCCATTATTTTATTTGTAACAGGATGTTTTTTGTTTACCTCCTGTTTCAAAAAAGGGGATGGGAGATAACAAACATACTGTATAGTTAAACACACCATTTCAAATAACTAATTAGATCAACGTTTTAACTCTTCATACAGTGATGAGAGCTGGAAACAGTTATACATTTGATAAAGTTATAAAAGATAATTTTAATAAGTGCCTAAAAACAGGTTGGATCTGAATGTTTGGGGTAATTTATACAGATTTAGTGCTGACTTTTTCTTATTTTTCATTTACAGGTCAAATCTGGACTGCTGATGATCTGTCAGCCCTGTGACAGAACGTGTAAGATAAAATTGTGAATAATTTATATTTGAAAAGGGGAAATGCACTTTACAATCACGTTTCCACAGCTGTGATGGACAAGCAGAGGAACCTTACCATAACTGGGTTTACATTCCTCCCCTTTTCAGCAGATTAATTAATGTTGAATGAATGCTTAATGTTGCAGTGTAACCAATGAAGGGAAAATCTATTTCCCTGCACTTTTTTTTATTTATCTTACAGGTTAACAGGTGGAACATGCAGCAGAGCAGAACTAATCACATTAACTAACAAACTAACCAACTAATCACTAATATATGCCAAGGTTTTATCATTATTTGTTGAGACCTCTCAATTGACCTTTCGCAGAAGCCCCGCCCCCTTAGTTACTGTTGCTACGCCCGTCAAGCTTTCTGTAGCCGGTGAGTGTTAGCGCGTCATGACGGGGATAGCTTGTATACCAGTGCGTGTTAGTGACTCATTTTGGAGCAATACCAGCGCAATATCCTCCAGATCCAGTAAGTCTACTATCACCCATAAGTCAGCGAAGAAATACTGTATATTTTTAAGCGTTTATTTAGCTAAATTTAAAGAAAGAAAGCTCCGGTTTGACCCGCCTGGCGCCTGCATAAAAATCAGCGAACTTTTTTTTTAAAAATCCAGCTGATTTGAACATTTCGTTAAACTCAGGAGTACGTCTACTATCACCCATAAGTCAGCGAAGAAATACTGTATATTTTTAAGCGTTTATTTAGCTAAATTTAAAGAAAGAAAGCTCCGGTTTGACCCGCCTGGCGCCTGCATAAAAATCAGCGAACTTTTTTTTTTAAATCCAGCTGATTTGAACATTTCGTTAAACTCAGGAGTACGTCTACTATCACCCATAAGTCAGCGAAGAAATACTGTATATTTTTAAGCGTTTATTTAGCTAAATTTAAAGAAAGACGCTCATGTTTGTCTTACCTTTGAGCATACATACGAATGCTTGTTTATCTTCGAGACATTAAGCTGGGAGTGAGGCCTTCCACACTGTTTTATCCATTGTTGACACCGTTCCAGTTGTGTTTTCGGCTTTGGGAAGGGAAAAAACAAGACTCCACCAGACAAACTCTTGGGATACCTGCTGTCTGATTTACACAATCCATAGGCGCATCGCTTCACCATCTTGTAGAATGTCGGACCTAGCTTACATAGCCGGAGATGCTAGTGACGTGTGATTGGACAATGGCCGGTTGGGGGCGGGGTTTTGCGAAAGGTCACCGTATGTTGAAAGGATACATATGGTTATTCTTACACCTGTGAAGAATGACTGTGAGTTTGATCCAGGAGGTCCAGAAAGGATTGAAGGTTGTTGAGATGGATGAGTCAGACAGAATGTGAATGTTACAGACAGATTAATGTGACTATATATATGTTTGTGCTTGGTGAATGTGCAGTACAATAGTTGTGTGTTGATAGATTTTTGTGTGTTGATAGATTTTTGAGAAAGGTGTACAGGGTTCTCACTATTTTTCTATAGATATAATTTAGTTTTATCAATTTTGATTCTTAGATCTGAACGATAATTAGAAATGTTTTGGAGGATACATTTTAGCTGCACCTTGTTAAGAAGTATCAGAGTAGCCTAGCGGTGAATTTTACTGATAGGAAATGTTTGTGGTAGAACATTCTGGTACAGAGAATAATATATATATATATAGGAAATGGATGTGAATAAGATATTTGAGTTTGACAGGTTATGGAAGGATTTTTGTGTTTTCTGTTCTGATTAGATTAATCATAGATTAAGTGTTTAATTTTCTGAATGTGGTCTTAGCCCTTATCACAGACATCTCTGAATAAGAGCAGTTGAGCTTTTCTCAGATATCAGACTAGTCAACAGAGTAGTGTAGGGTTTTTCTCCTCACAGGTGTCTATGATGATGAAGATGAGATGGCCTGACTTGGCTAAAGCATAGTTCATATTCTTTGCTAAGGTTAACACATACCTGAAATGGAGCAGAGTATATGCAATGTTTTGAAGTTTGTTAAGAGTTGATAATTCAATTTTGGGTAATTTAAGGGTTTTTGAGAAAGTATTGGATTTATAAAGTCAAGTTAAAGTCCAGTTGTTTTTTATTGAACGCCTTTTAAAGGTATTGAATTTAACTTCATTATTCCTGCATATACCCTGTAGAGGCGTGTATGTTGATAGGAGGGACAGTCCGCTCAGTTCTTTCTTGTTTTTATTTTTGTTTGTTCGTCTTTGCATCTATATTTGTCTTGTTTGTTTTTGTCTGTTTTATTCTTGTTCATTGTTTTTGTTTGTTTTGTTTTTTATTCTCTTGTTGTTCTGTTTAGTTTTTCTTACCATTTAGTATTGATGCTTATTTTATATGAGGGTTTTATATTCTGGGTGGGTAACTTAAATGTAATATTGCTGTGGGAGGGAATGTTAGAGATTTCCAATGTGTATCAAGTTTTTAATTGCATTCTCACATAGAACATATAGGATTTTGTTGACATGATGTTTGTCATGTCAAAAGGGGAATTGAAATATATTTCTATCAGTATTACATTACACCCACTATGCTCCATTATTTGTATTCACTTAATTCTGCCTTATAATGTGAAATGTGACACTAGGCAGAACGTTTTTCTCTCGGGCTTTGTTTTCACTAGGGAACAGTTACACGCCTGCACATACACAGACATAACATTTGATGTTTACATTGAAGCTGATAGTTTGTTGACAGAAAGGAGGGTCACGTGGTAGTGTAGGTGGTTCCAGGGCGGTCCTGAAGCAGTCCAAGGAGGTTCCAGGGTCCAAGGAGGCGGTGACGACATCCGGGGTTTTTATAACCGTGGCCCTGCCTTTGAAGATGTGTGTGTGGACTTGTGCTCGGAGTTGAGGTCTGTTGTCTGCTGTAAGGTTTATTCTTATATGTACAATAAACCTACATAAAATTTGCACATTCGTTTCAGAGCTTCCTTCAACCTTTTGAATTCGCAACACCTTGGTGACTATTTTCAGAAGAGAACCTTGGCAAAAGGACTGGTGATTCCTATTCATCAATTAACCTAAGAAATAGTCCACTCTGTTTTCAATCACTGTCCCGATGTGGAAGACTTGACTTTGGTTTAATCCGAGCTGAATTTAAAGAAGTTTCTTTAAAAAAAAAAGAAGTTTCTCATTTTCGGATCTTTCAAGTTTCCTGGTAGTTGATGAACAATCCATAAACTGTCCTGTCTTATCCCAAATCCCCCAGAAACTCAGCCCAGATCTGTGAATGATGACTGCTTATAAAGCCTCGTCCATCCAAGACAAGTCTGGACATGCTTTTGCTGCACATTTCCTCCCTTGGTAGGCTACCTAGACACTGAAGGCCCCGGCAGAGCTCTGCGTTCGGCCGAACGGCGCTCAACGCGCGCGTTCTGTGAGCACGCGTTCTCTAGCACAGCTCTGCGTTCGTTCTCGCGTTAATTCTCGCGTTTTTGCTCCAAATTCTTGACGTCATTTGAGCAGCTACAGCGCAAAGCGTTCGCTGATTGGTCATTTGCTGACACGCCTACAGAATTGATTGACAGGTTGGGGGGAGTAATAAATAAAAAACGCGAGCCGGCAGCTTCACACAGCTTCAGCGCAGCGGTTTTCTGTGTTTATATCTTATTAAAAAGTTCTATAAAAAAATAAAAAATAAAAAACAGGGAGCGCTGGTCCTGCAGCCCACAGCCCACCAGGAAATCCATAGAACCTCGCGCAGCCACGTAGGACTCTAGTTTAATTCGCTCGTGACAAATTCGTTCATTTCATCATCATTTCAGTGAGTCAGCGGAGGAGGAAGAGATCACTGCCTTTTGGCAAAAAAACTAAAGAAAAGTCCAGATCAGGGATGAAGAAGGGGAATTTAATACATTTGTGTCACATACAAAACAGTCCGGCGCCGGGCAGTTTATTGTGAGACAACGCGCATCGCGTACGCAGTCGTAAAATTTGAGCTTTGCGCGTTCGTGCCCTGCGGGGCTACGCTTGTGCCTCGCGCTCGCACGGCGTCGAGCCCCGTTCGGCCAAACGCAGCGTTCTGCCTGGGCCTTAATAAGGTTATATTAGGATTTTCTAACACACCTTTTTCCTTTTTACTGCTCTGATATTGTAATGCTTCAACTGCTTGGTGCTTTCATAACTTTTACTGGAACATCTGGTACCAATTATCCCTCGTTCACCATGACTTTCTAAGAAAATGAGTTCACTCAGTTCAGACATTGTTTAAAAATCTGAGTTTAAAGCAGCCTGTGTGATATTCTATATCTTGACTCTGATTTCTTGTTAAAAGTTACAATACAGTACATTTTAATCACATTAATCACTTTCAACTACAACCTTGTTTCCATTCTGGATTAGATACAATGATTATGAATACAAAAATTAAGTTCAATGATTGAGTTATGATTATTTTTATTCACACATTTTTTGCATAGTACTGAATACACATTGATGTAATCCATACACTGATTATTTTACTTTTAAAAACATGCACGCAGATTCCTGCTTTTGCCGCTCTTAACTCTCAGCCTTGCTGATACCTGCTTGATCTATGCTTTGACGCCGGCCGATTAGGTAATCAACAAGCATTACTGCAGTTAGCCGGTAGAATACAGATCTCTGTCATAGGCTAAATGTCTATCGTTTCTACCGTATATATAGTCAAAGTCAAAGTCAAAGTCAACTTTATTGTCAGAACTGCAATATGTACAGGACATACACAGGATTGAAATTGCGTTTCTCTCAGTCCCTCGGTGCAACAGTAACCATCTAAACACTAAACACTAAAACATTTAATAAACATAAGCATAAAATAGTAAAAGTGTAACACTGTCCTGAGTTTTTTCATAGTAGTATAAAAGTATGAAAATTTACACCAACACTGAAACACCAAACACCCCTAAAACACCAAACACCCAATGAACATAAGCATAAAATGAAATAATAAAAGTGTAATACTGTCCTGAGTTTTTTCATAGTAGTATAAAAAGTATAAAAAGTATATCTATAAAATAAACTGAAGGTTCTAGTAGGTTCTAGCTGGACGATATGGCCAAAATTTTTATCACGATATAGTTCTTAATTTCGGTCGATAACGATATAATTCGATATCGATATAAACAATATAAAAGCCTAAAAAAAAACTATAAACTATACAAATAAATTAATGTTCACCTTGTATTTGTATTTAGCCTCCAAAAAGATGGAAATCACCATCAAATAAACATAAACTTCTCAACCCAATAATTCTCAGTCGGGTCATCTGGACAGTTTATTTTTTATAGAAACGTTTCATCCTCCATCCTCCATCCAGTTTCTATAAAAAAGAAACTGTCCAGATGACCTGACTGAGAATTATTGGATTTGGTACCTGGATTATTGAGCATGAACTTTCTTGCCATAAAATTCTCAACTGTGTCAATATTAATAGTTTTAACTTTAAACATCTTTAAAATTTACAGCATTGAAATTCATAGTTAATTAAATAAAACTTTTGGGTGTTGTTATTTATAAGAAGCTGACATAGAAATCTCATGGAAATTACTTAAGAATAAAAATAACAAAATCAATTGCATTACTGTATAAAGTAAAATAGTTTTTGAATGACAAAGTTTTGAATATATTGTAAAATGTAATGATTGTTCCATATTTAATCTGTTGTATTGAAGTTTGGGGAAAAGCATGTAAAACTATTACAAACCCTGTTTTTATTTTATAAAAAAGAGCTATAAGAATTATTAGTAGGAAGTGCTATGGTCACCCAACAAATATTTCATCAGTTTAAATTATTAAAATTTTATGATTTGGTTGAACATAGTATTTTACAAGTCATGTATAAAACTTTAAAAAAAAAAATTACCCCCCAAATATTCAATTAAAATTTGTTTAAAGTTATTAAACCCTGAAGGGAATGTAAATGTTTGTAAAATCTCCATTTAGGACTAGTTTGAAGGAGATGTACGGAAGCGCATTGCATTCAACCATGAAAATATTTTTTTGGAGCTTATGTAGTAAAAACGTGATAATTATGTAGTAAAAACGTGATAATTATGTAGTAAAAACGTGATAATTATGTAGTAAAAACGTGATACTAAGTAGTAATAACGTGATACTATGTAGTAAAAACGTGATACTATGTAGTAAAAACGTGATAATTATGTAGTAAAAACGTGATAATTATGTAGTAAAAACGTGATACTAAGTAGTAATAACGTGATACTATGTAGTAAAAACGTGATACTATGTAGTAAAAACGTGATAATTATGTAGTAAAAACGTGATACTAAGTAGTAAAAACGTGATACTATGTAGTGAAAACGTGATACTATGTAGTGAAAACGTGATAATTATGTAGTTAAAACGTGATAATTATGTAGTTAAAACGTGATACTATGTAGTGAAAACGTGATACTTATGTAGTTAAAATGCGATACTAATTCAGGAGGAGCGTTTCCTTTAAATAGAGTAGACCTGCAGATTTCCACATATGTCAGATGGGACAATGGTTAAGACCACTGCCTTTCATGCAGATGACCAGGTTCGAGTCCAACCTGGTCTGACTGATTTTTTTTTCTTCTTTGGATTATTTATATAATAATATTTATGCTGAAAATACTTTGCTTATCAGCGTGATTGGGGTGTAATGTGGTTAAGTGACGTCTTAATTTATTAGGCTTCATGCTGTCCGCTGCTAATATTTTAAGACATAACAGACACACCGGTCTTTCCTCATCTCCCACCTTCGTCACAGTGAAGCCAAGCGCTAAATACGCTTCGTCATATTTCCTCGTTTTAGCTTTCTGGGGACCTGCTTTCTCAATATCTTCGTCTGTCTTCGCCTTTCTTTTCATCCCTGTTAAATATTTCTCCATGCTGTATCTTCGCTGCACTTTCTAAAACTTCTCATGCGCTGCTGTGGCTTCTTACTCTGTGAAAAAACTATTCTGCGCGCTCAGTCTGACAATAACAGCGCCACTGCCCCTACTGGCGCGGATGTGTAATTACACTTACAATTTCATACATTCATTCATTCATTCATTCATTCATTCAACCTTTATTTATACAGGCTAGCCTCGTTGAGTCACGGGGACTCATTTACAAGAGGGACCTGTCTCACTCACACCAAACAACCATCCACTCTCAGACTCACACCTAGGGTCAATTTAGAGTCACCAATCAGCCTAACAAGCATGTTTTTTGGTCAATATTATTCATTCAACCTTTATTTAGTCAGGTAAATCTTTTGAACCTCATGGGCTCATTTACGAAAGCGACCTGCTAAAACTAAAGAACAATGAACAGCAGTGATAGAATTTCATTAAACAATAAACAAACAAACAATAAACAATAGAAAACAAAAAGAGAGAAAAAAACAAAAGAATTTTTTTTTTTAACAAAGTATCAAAAAACTAGCAAAACATTATAAGGTAGACGTATAAAATCAAAGACAGGAACAAATCTGCATTGGTTTTTGCCAGGATTCCAACAGATTCTGAAAACCATTTAGAGAAGTCAAGGTCGAGAGCTTCAGATCTTTTTGTAAGATATTCCATGAAGCAGGAGCAGAGTAGGAGAAGGCCCTTTTTCCAAGTTCAGTCCTCACTGACGGAACACTGCAGGTAATCATGTCCTGAGAGCGCACACTGTAGCTGCACTCACGCAAAGACATGTAGGAGGAGATGTATGAGGGCAGCAGACCAAGAAGTGATTTAAAGATGAAAATGTACCAGTGGAAGAGTCTGCGTGAGGTTAATGATGTCCAGTTAACCAGTGAATACAGGGTGCAGTGGTGGGTACGATAATCACAACCAGTTATGAATCTTAGTGCACCATGATAGACCACATCCAACATCCGCAGGGTGCTTGTAGGAGCATTCATGTAGAGAATTAAAATATTAATATGAAAATGTAAACACTCAACAACACAGCAACATGAACAGATCAGCAGCAACTTCGTGATTATTCACAGCAATGATTACCCTTAGTTGACCTACATGTTTACAAGCGTACTGCTTCTTGG
>JBBPBX010109334.1:0-11028 GCA_038048925.1 Garcialebias charrua | reverse complement strand
ATCTCCCACGCCAACATAAATACTGTTTATTATTGTTAAACTGTTATATTTTGCAACGTGACACGTGAAATGTCACTGTCCGCGCGTGCGGGCTGCGCGCATGTGGTTGATAACAAAAGCTCCACGGGAGATGTTTACATTATCAGCGGGGGGTCAGCGAAAAACTTCCACCTTGAGAGCAGGGTCAGAAAAGTATCGGTGTCATCGAGGGGGGCCAGCAGCGTCGTGTAGGCGATAAGCAAAGTCGCAAAGAGAAAGTAGCGGTTACACTCAAAATACGCGCCGTGTAAACTGGCCCTTACAATGCTGTTATTGCTAGTATCACTCAGCCCTCTGTGAATAGCAAACAACCATCAGGGTGCTAACGATCCATCGTTAGGCTGATGGTCCTCCTTGATCATGTGAGCAGCTGGTTTCAGCTGTCGTCAGCAAACTAGTTGATCCACTGTGAGAGGGTGCTATTTATAAGAATTAGCTGAATACAGCATCTCAGACTGAGGAAGCATAGTTGCCAAGTCCGCTTGTTATAAGCAATTTTGGGCTTGTTTCCCCCTGCAACTGCGAATAAATCCAGCGTGGTGCGGTTTGTTGGGCTTGTTTTCGTGGTGGTCGCTTGTTTCTGTGGCAAGATCTGGCAACACTGTGAGGAAGTCTTTCGGACGAAAGACGAAACGTTTCTACAGTTTTTTTTGCTTTGTTTTGTTTTTTGAATGTCCAAAGTACCAGACTTAGCTTTTTTAGATTTTCTTACTTGGGTTATTGAGCATGCATCAGGGTATTCTGTCAATGAAAGTTATAAACATAATTGGAGACAACAGGCAGCTCTGTCTGAGTCGAACTCATGTAGGGGCCTGACTTACTGCCAACAATGTGAACCAAACTCTAGCCCCACTCATAGGGACCGAACAGCCCGTAGCAATCGGCACCCATAGTTGCAGAGCACTCCCACAGTGTACCCTGAGGAACATGGTCAAACGCCTTCTCCAAGTCCACACAACACATGTAGACTGGTTGGTCAAACTCCCATGACCCCTCAAGGATGAAGTGAGGATAAAGAGCTGGCCCAGTGTTCCACGGCCAGGATAGAACCCACATTGTTCCTCTTGGATCTGAGGTTCGACCCTCAATCAGACACACTTCTCCAGTACCCCTGAATAGACCTTACCAGGGAGTGATGCCACTATAATTGGAACACACTATCCAGTCCCCCTTTTTGAAGAGGGAACCACCACCCCAGTCAGCCAGTCTAGTGACATTGCCCCTGATGTCCACACAGTGTTGCAAAGGAATGGCAATCAAGACAGCTCCACAACATCCAGAGTCTTAAGGAAGTCAGGATGGATTTCCTGCACCCCTGGAGCCGTGGAGCTTTTTAACTACCTTGGTGACCTCAAACACAGTTATGGACAGATCAACCCCAAAGTCCCCCGACTCAGATTCCTCCGTGGAAGACATGTCAGTAGGATTAAGAAGGCCTGAGATGTATTCCTTCCACCTCCTGGTGACTTTACTGGTTGAAGTCACTAGCACCCCACTTTCAGTGAACACAGTGTCAGTAAAGTGCTGCTTTCCCCTCCTCTGTTGCATGATGGTTTGAAAGCATCTCCCTAGAGCCTATCAAATTTCTATCCAAGTCCTCATCAAACTCCTCTCACATCCGAGCTTTTGCTTCAGCAATAGTCAGAGCTGTTACTTGCTTTGCCTTCTGGCACTGACTCTGGAGTCTGATCAACCAGCTAGGACTTCTTATTCGGCTTAACAGCCCATGAGCCAATGGACTACTGCTTGATGTTTGCAGACTGCATTGTGATCAGTGGTGAGAACAGGGAACGGGTGGAAGAAAACGGAGTTGGAGCTATTCACTTGACAGAAGGGGAATGAAAGTCAGTCATAGTAGGACAGAATATATGTGTGTGAATGAGAAGGAGGCAGGTGGAATAATGAGACTACAAGAAGCAGGGGTCACAAAGGTTCAGAATTTCAAGTACTTTGGGTCCATTGTCAAGGAAAATGTGGAGTGTGGTAAAGAGGTAAAAAAAAGTCCAGGCAGGATCGATTGGATGGGGAAAAGAAAAATTCAGGAGTGATTTGCGACAAAAAGGTGGCAGTAAAGGTCAAAGGAAAATTTTGCAAGACAGTGATGAGACCATGCTATGTTTTATGGTTCAGAGACAGAGCATTGACAAAAAGACAGGAGAAAGAACTGGAGGTACCAGAAATGAAGATGTTGAGGTTCTCCTTAGGAGTGACCAGGATGGATAAGCTTGGGAACAAGATCTTCAGAGGTACAGCACAGGTTGAACAACTGGGAGATAAAGTTAGAGAGGCCAGACTGAGATGGTTTGGACATGTCCAGAGGAGGGACAGTGGGTATATTGGTAAAAGAATGCTAGAGATGCAGTTGCCAGGAAAAAGGCAAATAGGAAGACCGAAGAAGAGATAAATGGATGCAATTAGAGAGGGCATGGAAGTAGTTGGAGTAAGGACAGAGGATGCAGAGGACAGAGTGAGGTGGAGGAGGATGACTCGCTCTGGTGACCCCAGAAGAGAGATTAGCTGAAAGAATAAGTATGGCATTTATGAGCAAGCATTATTTTGTCTTAACAAAAAAAAAACAGTACTGTACCAAAGAGGCACCAATCTGACTCCAATAGAACTTCCTTTTTCAACAGTACTTCATTCTCTATGACTTAGGTCACATCTGATACACAGCTTTACATCAGGACTGGAGCATCCTCATCTTCCACCTTGTCATCTCCATCTTCACTCACTGCCCTCTCTGCCTGCCTGGAGGCAATTAGGGAATGGATGAATCAGAACTTTCTTCAATTAAACTGCTCCAAGACTGAGGCCATACTGATTGGCACCCCTCACCAGGTACAAACATCTCCTATAACAAGACTTTCCTTTTCTGGACAAGACATCCCCCTCTCCACCTCTGTTACTAATCTTGGAATAAAAATGGACTCCAATCTTACATTTGAAAATCACATTAAGCATCTGTTTAAAACTTGCTTCTTCCATCTTCGAAACATCTCCAGACTTCGCCCATCCCTAACTTTTTCCGATGCTGAGAAGCTCGTCCATGCTTTTGTCTCCTCCAGGCTCGACTACTGCAACTCCCTGTTTATTGGAATCCCTGGCAAAAACCTTCAGAAACTTCAATATATTCAAAACAGTGCAGCAAGGATCTTGTTGAGAGTTCGTAAATTTGAACATATTACGCCCATTCTCCATAACCTTCATTGGCTTCCTGTCGCCTACAGAATTCAGTACAAAACTGCTCTCATTACACATCAATGCTTACACGGAACTTCACCAGATTATCTGAAGGATATTCTTATTCCATACTCATCCACCCGTTCGCTGCGGTCACAGAACAGTAATCTCCTTCACATTCCGAGAACCAAATTAAGGACCATGGGAGACCGGGCTTTCAGTGTGGCTGCCCCCCGCCTGTGGAACTCTCTTCCTGACTGTCTGAGAGCCCCACAGTCTGTGGTTGACTTTAAGAGCGGCTTGAAGACCTTTCTTTTCAACCGAGCATACTCTACCTCCTCATGATTCTACTTTTGATCTTAGCTGATACTGTTATTGATTTTAATTGTTTTATTATTTGTTTTATTGACATTTAATTATGTTGCTCCTTGTAGCACTTTGAGATTTTCATTAATGAAAAGTGCGTTATAAATTGAATTCATTATTATTATTATTATCTGATAAATTATCATCTAGTGATAACCTTTTGCTTTAACATCTCTCCAAACAAACCTTCCCTTCAAGATTCATGTTAACTTTTGGTTTTATTTTGTTTTGCCACCTTGGCACCAGTTAAAAATGAAAAGACTGAAACAGTCTAAAATAGAACAATAACTTCTTAGATATTTATTTGGAGATAATTTCTAGTAGTTGGAAACTTTACCGTCACTTGTAAAGCCCCCATAGAGACAAGAAGCTCTTGCAATGTTCAGGAGTCGACATGGGCCACATCTGAAATGGAGTTCAGATACAAATAAAAAGTGCCCATTCAACTGGTGTTTGTGTGAGTTCAGTCATGACTGTGTGCGTGCTGTAAAAGGGGGCATATCACAGCAAGAAGTATTCTGACGGTCTTGTTGCATTCCATTTGCTCCTTTCTTGCATCTTGTAGCTATATTTACCATTTCTGTGTTTTCCTTTTAGAGACTTAAATTTACCCTAACAAGTCGTACATGTTGTCATCCGCCCAGCTCCGAGTCACGATGTAATATTTAACAGACTGATGTGAATCCTCCCTAAAACATTTTCTTTGCGTAACTCTTTCTGGCTTTGATGAATTATTCCTCATTCCATTCCATTTTCCTTTTTTTCTTCTTTTTTTTCAACTTCTGTTTATTTCTGTTTTGCTTCATGTTGCCCTCACAGCTCAAGACAGAGCATAAAACATATCTCTTTGTGTTTGCAGCTTCTACGCAGCTCGTTGGTGAACAATCGAACGCAAGCCAAAGTGGCAGAGGAGTTGGGGATGCAGGAATTTGCCATAACCAACGACAAAACCAAAAGGCCTGTTGCACTACGGACCAAGACTCTGGCTGACTTGTTGGAGTGTACGTTTACATAACTTTGACTTGCTAGTATGGAATATACATTGAGTAGCAATACAGTCCTTAGAGACCGTTTGTAGACCTTTTATTTTATTTTATTTCTCTGTCTTTCAAAAATGCACAGTCTAAGCTGACAGCATGTTATTGGAGTCTTTGTTCTCTTTGTGTTCAATGTTAAATGCCGTCACTTCTCTCCTGAAAAGACTGAAAAATGCTCCTTATGTGTTTAGCATGACTGAAGTATTCATTGATGTTTTTACTTTATCAGCCACAGCTGCCACATCTCCTTCACTTAATTACCTAATAATAAGCTTGTGCTTTTCCTGCAATCTAACACATATTTTCACATTTATAGAACCTTCAAAGACATGTAAAATGAGAGTATAGACACCAGATTTGCCTGCTAAAGAAGAGGAAAAAAAGTAAACTTATGTTTGAGTTAAGTCTTTGTCATTTCTGGATTTGGTGAAATTAGTACAGAACGTTGCCGTCATAGTTTTCCAAAAGAGAAGCAGCAAAATATATATATATGAAAAGGGCACTGCTTTAGACTGGTGAGGGAACAAGATTGTATTAAGTGGGAAATAAATTGATAAATTTTGTTAGATGTCTAAGCTTAGATCGGGCAAAACTTTTTTTCTAGAATTCCTGGTTTTCCAGACATCAAGGCTTGGTTGTAAACGTTGATAATATGGAAATTGTACTAATATTTCACCATATTCAGTCATTTTTAAGATAACTATGAGAGTTAGGTTAACTCCACTAAATACAAGAAAACTATGTCCTCAGAATATATAATATTGTGAATATGAGATGATGGCCTCAGAATATGTCCTTGTTTTTGTATTGAACGTTTTTTGAATATGTCCTCAGAAATCCTCTAGTTTTTGACTGAGAACATTGGAAAATTTACAAATCACACTAAAACTAAAACATTTGTTTGTTTTTTGTGTTTACATGTTCTTAATTTCATGTGTACAGCACTTTGTTCTAGCTGTGGTTGTTTTAAAGGCTTTATGTCACGAATGGGTTTTTGGATTCAAAGACAGCCAGACACAGGAGTGCAAAAAACAAGAACAGTTTTTATTATATTTGCTGCTGGTTGCTGGAGTCAGGGTCCAAGGTGAAAGTCCAAACTTCTCTGTCTGTGTGTGGCAGGTGGAATCCAGAGGGAAAGTCAAAAGCAGTCAGGGTCGTTTCCATGGTCAGAAGTGCAGATAAATCCAAATGGGGCAAGGCAAGGCGAGGAGTCAAAAAACAGGCAGAGGTTCGTGGTCAAAGCAAGGATTCAAGGCATGAACAAGATTCTATGATTAAAGGCTTCACTATCAGGGACTGTGGAAGGTATAATAATTCAGCACTGGTGGAGAGTGAGAATGCAGCTTTTAAAGGGTGCAGAGCAGGTGAACTAGCTGGCTGAACAGGTGAGTGGAATCATTGCTGATTGCTGGGAGGCGTGGCATGGAGTGCAGGCTTGAGCTGGAGGATGGGTGATAGGCATTACAAAGCATTACAAAGCAGGGGAAGATAAACTATGACAAAAGGGGCTGAAAACAATAACAGGAGGGAGTGAGTATGAAGGCAGGGCCAATGGGAGGTTGGTCAGCGGGGCCGCTGATCATGACATAGCCCCCCTTTAAAGGACAACACCCACCATGACACTAATAATTCATCATATTGGACAATTAATGTAATTTATTATTAGGTCTATTTTCATTTTTGCATTTGGGACAGGCGAGGGTTAAAAAAACAAAAACAAAAAACCCACTCCCGAATGAATCCGGGAACCTGGCCGAAGAGTCCCGAAGGGTCATGCCTTTTGTTACATCGATCTCCACCCAGAAGGCAGAAGGTAGGAGTGAGTTTCCATGGAGGTTTATGAGAGAGAGTGCGTTAAAACTGCATATTTCCTGCATATTTCCTGGTGCATTTGTGTGTATATGGACCAGCGCTCTGATTTTATTTATTATTTATTTTATAACACCGCTGCGGACCTGTTGCTGCTCTCATTCATTCTGCCCAATGGAGCGAGCCGCGCGCGTCTCTGGCTCCTCGTTCCGCTGGTCACCTTTGAAGTTCCTCGTGCCGGTGTAATTTGCTCCCTCGAGTGTATGTATCTGCTCTTATCTCTCGTCAGCCTTGTTGCGGGGAGCACGGGTCGGGCAGCACGCGCGCAGAGCTCAGCTGCGCGGCTGGCTGCCTTTCTGATCACGGGGCGAGAGAATAAAAAGCCGATGCGGAAATGAATGAATTTGTCGCGATCAAACGAATTAAACTAGTATGTCTAAGTGGATGCTCGCTAAGAATATGATAGACATGAGTGAGCGACAGCAGGATTAATCAACACAGGCAGCTTTAGGGAATATTTAAAAATGCTTCCTTTTTCTTTTCCTCGCTCGCCTGTAACTCCAAGGCGTCACTTTGGTGACGTGAATGCCCAAGTGAATGCCCATATATGGAGAGGGGCAGATTTTCCCGGAGCTGCATGCTAAAATCTGCTATAAATCATGAAATAACACATTTAGTGTTATTTCTCCACAATACAGGTAGTCCCCGACTTACGAGCGCTCTGACCTACGAGGTTCCGGACTTACGAGCTGGCGAATTTTTGGAAAAAACGCAAAAAATACCAAGTTTTTCTGTGTTTTTTCACCACAGTTCGTTAGCTAAACATGTGGACACACGTTTCCGATCATTTTTATGCACTCGTAAGCAGTTTTTCGATGAAAAACGAGTGTTTGTAGTCGCGCTAGCAAAACCGTTCCAACTTACGAGCGAAATTCCGGACTTACGAGACACGTGGCGGCCGTTCCGAATTACGAGATTTCCATGTTACGAGCAACTCGTTGTAACGGAACTCGCTCGTAAGTCGGGGACTACCTGTATAAGTAAACGCTCCTGTATTATTTTTAAATAAACTAATAAATATTAATGGCGATGCAATTTGAAAACATGGTGGGTGTTGGGCTTTAAAGGTCCGGCATCCTGACGGACCACTAGAAAAAACAAAATAAATAAATACTAGCAAGAACAGGGTGGGTGGATGGGGTCTTTGAGGAGGGCTTGAAATGGATTGACAACCAGAAGGGCTGTCCAGAGTCGTTCCAGTTCTCTGGTGGGCGACCATGAGGTCCTCCGGCAAGTAGTAATGCAAAGGACGAAAAGCCGGGTGACCCTACAATACATAGCAATGGGGCCAAATCAGCAGCAGGTAATGCAGGTGTGGAGGTTTGTGGAGCATCCTCTGCAGCAGCCGACGTGGAGAGCTGTGGGGCCTCTGCAGCAGCAGCCGACGTGGAGAGCTGTGGGGCCTCTGCAGCAGGCATGGTGGTCAGAGCTGCAGCAGGCGATGGAGTCAGGGCTGCAGCAGGCGATGGAGTCAGGGCTGCAGCAGGCTTGGTGGTCAGAGCTGCAGCAGGCGATGGAGTCAGGGCTGCAGCAGGCGATGGAGTCAGAGCTGCAGCAGGCTTGGTGGTCAGAGCTGCAGCAGGCATGGTGGTCAGAGCTGCAGCAGGCATGGTGGTCAGAGCTGCAGCAGGCTTGGTGGTCAGAGCTGCAGCAGGCTTGGTGGTCAGAGCTGCAGCAGGCATGGTGGTCAGAGCTGCAGCAGGCTTGGTGGTCAGAGCTGCAGCAGGCTTGGTGGTCAGAGCTGCAGCAGGCATGGTGGTCAGAGCTGCAGCAGGCTTGGTGGTCAGAGCTGCAGCAGGCTTGGTGGTCAGAGCTGCAGCAGGCATGGTGGTCAGAGCTGCAGCAGGCATGGTGGTCAGAGCTGCAGCAGGCTTGGTGGTCAGAGCTGCAGCAGGCTTGGTGGTCAGAGCTGCAGCAGGCGATGGAGTCAGGGCTGCAGCAGGCGATGGAGTCAGAGCTGCAGCAGGCGATGGTGGTCAGAGCTGCAGCAGGCGATGGAGTCAGAGCTGCAGCAGGCGATGGAGTCAGAGCTGCAGCAGGCGATGGAGTCAGAGCTGCAGCAGGCGATGGAGTCAGAGCTGCAGCAGGCGATGGAGTCAGAGCTGCAGCAGGCGATGGAGTCAGAGCTGCAGCAGGCGATGGAGTCAGAGCTGCAGCAGGCGATGGAGTCAGGGCTGCAGCAGGCGATGGAGTCAGAGCTGCAGCAGGCGATGGAGTCAGGGCTGCAGCAGGCGATGGAGTCAGGGCTGCAGCAGGCGATGGAGTCAGGGCTGCAGCAGGCGATGGAGTCAGGGCTGCAGCAGGCGATGGAGTCAGGGCTGCAGCAGGCGATGGAGTCAGGGCTGCAGCAGGCGATGGAGTCAGGGCTGCAGCAGGCGATGGAGTCAGGGTTGCAGCAGGCGATGGAGTCAGAGCTGCAGCAGGCGTGAAAATCATGGAGTTTGCAGCCGAGGCTGGACCTGCTTCAGGCAAGGATCGAGGAAAAGTCTCTGGGGTGGGTATAGAAAACTTGGCCCAGAGCATGGTTTTCACTAGCTGCATCTGAAGGTCCAGCTTAGTCAAGGAGCCCTCAAGCCCAGAAAGCCACTCCTGTTCTGACTTTGAATCCATTTTGGCTGAATTATTCTGTCACAAATGGGTTTTTGGATTCAAAGACAGCCAGACACAGGAGTGCAAAAAACAAGAACAGTTTTTATTATATTTGCTGCTGGTTGCTGGAGTCAGAGAGTCAGAGTCAGAGAGTCAGAGTCAGAGAGAATTTATTGTCATTTGCACCGCATGTAGTACATGTGTTGAAAACGAGATTATGTACACAGGGTCCCAGTTACATCCAACAACAAATGCAAGAGAAATACAATAATAACATCTAGGATTAACTAAGAGAGACATCACATCAGCTAGTAATACACTAAGCCCTAATGTAGTAGAAAAACATCATTATAAACAGCAGCACGAACATGAGCAGATGGTCACAGATGAACGCAGCAACAAGAAACAGATCAGTATCAGTATGATGTGACATTTTGCAGTGTTTATTCTTATTATTTATTTATTCATGAGTCTGACAGCCTCAGGGTAGAAGCTGTTTCTCAGTCTAGTGGTTCTACATTTGATGCTCCTCAACCTCCGTCCCGAGGGGAGTGGTGCAAAGAGTGAGTGTGCTGGGTGAGTGAGGTCAGGGTCAGGGTCCAAGGTGAGAGTCCAAACTTCTCTGTCTGTGTGTGGCAGGTGGAATCCAGAGGGAAAGTCAAAAGCAGTCAGGGTCGTTTCCATGGTCAGAAGTGCAGATAAATCCAAATGAGGCAAGGCAAGGCGAGGAGTCAAAAAACAGGCAGAGGTTCGTGGTCAAAGCAAGGATTCAAGGCATGAACAAGATTCTATGATTAAAGGCTTCACTATCAGGGACTGTGGAAGGTATAATAATTCAGCACTGGTGGAGAGTGAGAATGCAGCTTTTAAAGGGTGCAGAGCAGGTGAACTAGATGGCTGAACAGGTGAGTGGAATCATTGCTGATTGCTGGGAGGCGTGGCATGGAGTGCAGGCTTGAGCTGGAGGATGGGTGATAGGCATTACAAAGCATTACAAAGCAGGGGAAGATAAACTATGACAAAAGGGGCTGAAAACAATAACAGGAGGGAGTGAGTATGAAGGCAGGGCCAATGGGAGGTTGGTCAGCGGGGCCGCTGATCATGACACTTTATAAATAATAATAATTATAAAAATTATAATTTTTTATCATATTTGCGCAGCTTCCGGCAGTTTCCGGAAATGCCACGGTGTCCTCCATTTTACGTTTAGTTCCAGTCACGGCAGCTGCAAGCTGGCTTTGGAGGACCGTGTGTCATCAGGGTTGCTTCATACGGATAAATTAGCTGGAAACGCTCTGTGAACTCTGTGGAGGTCTCAGGCCTGGAGCACCAGCCGCGGAGCACTCTGCCGATCGCTCCCACCATGCCGGATGACACCAGCAGCTCATGGGCTGGGCAAACACGCAGCTAATGGTGGAGCTAACGCGGGTGGGGACACCAAGCCGACAGGCCGCGGAGAGGCCATCTGCGTCCGGTAGCTCGCCTCGATGTCCACTTGGCAGCCTAAGATGTCGGGGGACACCGAGCTAACGCAGAGAAACAGCGAGCGCCAACACCCAACACCATTTTGGATGGGCTAACATGCTAACGAGTGCAGCTAATGGCGGGGGCTAACAACAACAGCTAACGCAGCTAATGCGGCGTGGAGCTGCACTAAGCTGCGGAGCTCAGACATGCAAGGAGCTAACATGCAAACAGACGGAGACAAGCTGCAGCTCAAAGTAAGAAAAACTTTTTTTTTTATGTATGGTTTTTTTTATAATTAGGATAGGCGAAGTGCTTGGTAACTTGATAACTGTTCATTACCGTACATGTACGTGTATCAGTGGCGGCTCGTGCGGTATATACAGGTAGTACCCGATTTACGAGTTTTCATCTTACGAGCACCTCGCAGGAACGGAACTCGCTCGTAAATTGGGGACCACCTGTATGTGTATATATATATATA
>JBBPBX010109333.1:0-11028 GCA_038048925.1 Garcialebias charrua | reverse complement strand
AACAGCAGCTGTTACTGAAACTGCGCTACACCAACAGCTGCATTAAAACTACTGTACTTCATCAGGTGATTTAGATCGGTCCAGAGCAATAACATAAACTGTATTGAGTTTTTAAAGATCTGGATCTTAGTCTGAATGTTGTTTATGCGCAGGCTTTAGTTACTGAGCGTGGCTACATCAATCACGTCAACACTTCAGTCAAAAAGTTCAGCTCTTTATGAAAAAACAACTCCATCGGCTGCCTTTTACAAAAAAATATACAGTATAATTGTGAAGTGATTAATGTTTGTAAGAACATTGAGTTAACATCACCTCTCTTCCCTCAGGCCTGGACCCTGGACCCAACCATCATTGATACATAAGGTGAGCCATATTTGCTTCATAAGTTAGTAGCTAATATAAGTATTCTGTACCAATAATTTAAAATGAAATTTACAATGGTAATGCGGTGTGTTTGTATGTGTATATAATTTATTTATTTTACATGTCAATTGTCACATTTAAAGCTGCACTATGTAACTTTGTAATGCAGTCTGTAACTTTTCTAACATCCATCCATCAATCCATTTTCGTCCGCTTATCCGGGGTCGGGTCGCGGGGGTAGCAGCCTAAGTAGGGAGGCCCAGACTTCCCTCTCCCCAGCCACTTGGAGCAGCTCCTCTGGGGGAATCCCAAGGCGTTCCCAGGCCAGCCGAGAAACATAGTCCCTCCAGCGTGTCCTGGGTCTTCCTCTGAGTCTCCTCCCGGTGGGACATGCCCGGAACACCTCACCAGGGAGGCGTCCAGGAGGCATCCTAACCAGATGCCCGAGCCACCTCAACTGGCTCCTCTCGATGTGGAGAAGCAGCAGCTATACTCTTGAGTCCCTCCCGGATGACTGAGCTTCTCACCCTATCTCTAGGGAGAGTCCAGACACCCTGTGGAGAAAACTCATTTCAGCCGCTTGTATCCGAGATCTCGTTCTTTCGGTCACAACCCAAAGCTCATGACCATAGATGAGGGTGGGAACGTAGATCGATTGGTAAATTGAGAGCTTTGCTTTTCGACTCAGCTCTCTCTTCACCACGACAGACCGGTACAGCGCCCGCTTCAAAATCACACAATAATTTTAGTGTAGAAACCTTGGTAAAAAAAAACAAAAAAACAGTATATATTTTTTTCTGTGCAGAGACCGTCCTTTGCTATAATTAAAAAAATATATACTGTACAGTATATATATGAAAGCTCAGTTGAAAACACTAAAATGATACAGGGTTTCCCCTAGGATTTCTTTTAACCGTGGTGGTGTGGTGACCTCTCGTGTGTGTGTGTGTGTGTGTGTGGGGGGGGGGGCGTTGGGGTGTTAGATGTAAATTAAACTGTGTACATGACCTTATTAAAAGTTAGTTTAGTGTTCTTAGGACTGAAGACTTTTTGAGGAAAGAGGTTTTTAAACATCTTTTCTGTAATTTTAGTGTTTTCAATTGAAAGCTTTAATATGTTTATGTGAAAAAATTATAGCAGAGGAAGTTCTCTGCACAGAAAAAAAATTATTTATTTTTACTGTTTTTTTAACCAAGTTTATCCTGAAACACCTGGTTAAATTTAGAAGATTATATTATGATTAACTACAAGCACCTGAAGCTGACTCAGAGAAGTCTGTGATTTTAGAAAAAAAAAAGTCAAACAAACACGTCTTTAAAAGAGCGTCTCCCCCCTTACCCCCCCCCGGTAAAGCTGCGGTCCGCTTGCACCTCCACCCTACCCACGTGTGATTAATACAGATTTTTTGCGCAAATAATTACTGATTTTTGATGCTCATTATACAAGAAACCATCTGAAGTCTAAACTTGATGACATTCTAATCTGAGTACCGTATTCGCCGTTGTAAAATACGCACCGGTGTTTAATACGCTTTGTCCAATTATTAACCATAAACAAGAAAAAATTGTACATAATATGCTTCAGTGTTTAATACGCGTCATCGCCACGCGACGCGTCAGCGCCTCATTTGCCCTAATTAAGATGGCGGCGACAGAAGCGAGCGAGTACAAAGAACTTCACAAGGAAATAGGGCTGAACGATTTTGGAAAATAATCTAAGATGGTGTAGTGGTTAGGGCGTTTGACTTGGGACCCGAAGGACGCGGGTTCGCGTCCCGGCCACTACACATCTTGGGGTGTCTATGAGTGCACACCTAATTCTCCAGCTCCCCGAGCGCCCTCTGGCTGCTCACTGCACCACCTGGGGTGGTTGGGTTAAATGCAGAGACGAATTTCGTCCGTGTATGGGGAACATACGCAGATGACAGACAAACACATTATTATTATTATTATTAATTGCGATTATTTTTCTATAAATTGCGATTGCGATTTAAAATGTGATTATTTTTACTGGTTCTGTATTAATTCATATCACTAACGACACAACTGTTTTTTTTTTATCAGATAATTAATGCGCTTTTTCACGCAGAACGTTAGCTTGCTGAGCTAGCTGCTAACCGGGCACCGTCAAAACAGACCCGGCGGTCACATGACCAGCTCGCGCTCAGTCTCGGTGTCTCAGCGTCTAAGCTCAGATACACGTTTAAATGAGCTAACTTACCTGAATTTATAACTTTTATGACTTCTGTCGAGCCTGAAGCAACAGTGTTGGAGCACAGTCTCCTCCTCCGCCCTGCTCTGTTTTGCTCGCTCAGCTGAGCTCCTGCTGCTCGGCGCGGCCACTACTAAGTCACGTGACCAGCTCGCGGTCTCGGTGTTTCAGCCTCTAAGATCAGATTCACGTTTACACAAGCTAACTTACCTGAATTTATAACTTTTATGACTTCTGTCGAGCCTGAAGCAACAGTGTTGGAGCGCAGTCTCCTCCTTGCTCCATTCAGAGCTGCGCGCGGCCAGAGCGGTTCACTACCAAGTCACGTGACCAGTCAAATCGCAACCCGTGCGATTAGAGAATCGCGTTTTAACATATCGCGAGATAATCGCAAATGCGATTAATCGTTCACCCCTACAAGGAAACAAGGTAAAAACAATTATTTCTTTGCGAGAAAAATATATTTCTTAGCTGACTTTATAGCAGACGTGCTCCTGAACTTAACGAAATGTTCAAATCAGCTGGATTTAAAAAAAAACTTCGCCTAATTTTAGGCAGGCGGCTCGGACCGGACGCTTTGTTTCTTTAAATTTAGCTAAATAAACGCTTAAAAAATATATTTCTTACCTGACTATAGCAGACGGGCTCCTGAGCTGAACCAAATGTGAAATCAGCTGGATTTAAAAATCCGCGGTGTGGTTTATGAGTGGTATCTTGCAAACAAAAACAGCGAACCTCACAGCTAAGCTAAATGCAGCTACCGGTACACCCAGAGCAAGGGGCGGGCAGCGACAGAGTCAGTCCGACCAGAGGAGGCTGTTTTCGGACACATGAGCTAGAAACGTCTGGAAGTGGCCCTCTTCCTCTTCACTCTCTGATGCTGAATCCTCACCAAACGCTTTTCGCGGAGCCGAAGCAGACACTTTACATTGAAAGTCTATGTGGCTGCGCATCTTGGAGCAGCGGGGCGTGACGCGGCGCGTCTTCAGCATTTCAAGCAGCGTAGCAGCACCCGGCAGCCGAGCAGCAGGAAGCCAGAATATTCTTGCTTCTGCTGCTCGTAGCGTCGCAGCAACCACTCGGGAGAGACTGCTATTGTGATGACACAACGACGACGGGACTTTCTGTGGACGAAACCAGCCTCCGGTAGGAAAACCTGGCATTTTTAAATTTGCACTGTCCACTCGAGCGTACATCAGAGTCAGAGTCAGAGTCAGAGAGTCTTTATTGTCATTTGCACCGCATGTGGTACATGAGATGAAAACGAGATTATGTACACGAGGTCCCAGTTACATCCAACAACAAATGAAAGAGAAAAACAGTAATAACATCGAGAACTAACTAAGAAAAACATCAACTAGTAATACACTAAGCCTAATATAGTGGGAATAAACAGCAGCACGAACATGAGTTTGTATGAGCAGATGGTCACAGATGGTCACAGATGAACACAGCAACAAGAAAACATATCAGCATCACCATGATGTGATATTTTGCAGTGTTTATTTTAATTTTATTTTTATTTATTCATGAGTCTAACAGCCTCAGGGTAGAAGCTGTTCCTCAGTCTAGTGGTTCTACACTTGATGCTCCTCAACCTCCGTCCTGAGGGGAGTGGGGCAAAGAGTGAGTGTGCTGGATGAGTGAGGTCTTTCATGATACAGGTGGCTCTTTTCCTGCATCTAGAGGTGTAAATGTCTGTGATGGTGGGGAGACTGACTCCAACAGACTTCTGTGCAGCCTTCACCACTCTCTGCAGAGCTTTTCTTTCTTCAACTGTGCAGCCTCCATGCCACACGTTGATGCTGGAGCACAGGATGCTCTCCACTGCACACCTGTAGAACGAGGTGAGAACTGGGCTGCTCAGACCGGCTCGTCTCAGCCGTCTGAGGAAGTAGAGTCTCTGATGACCTTTCTTGATCAGGCTGGTGGTGTTGTTGCTCCAGCTGAGGTTATCATTCAGGTGTACACCCAGGTATTTGTAGCTGGAGACCACTTCCACTGCAGACCCACCTATTACCAGTGGGGCATGGGTGTGTTTGTTCCTTCTGAAGTCCACAATCATCTCCTTTGTCTTCTTCACATTCATGTGAAGATTGTTCTCTTTGCACCAGCTCTCCAGATGTTCCACCTCCTGTCTGTAGCTGGACTCATCATTGTTTGTGATGCATCACCCCAAACATAAAAAAAAAAACGTTTTAATCTCAACAAAGACTTTTGGAGTTGCAGTTTGGCTCGTAGAAAACCCACTCAAGTGTTACGTGAAGCTGATTTTATCTGCCCAGTGTACATAAAAACAACACGGATCTGACCGGGAAGGGAGCCACACGCTCCTCCCACTGCGCTTCTGCAGACATGTTCAGTGGGGACAGACATCTGTTGACAAGCAGCAAACACAGAGCATTGGGAGCATTTTGATGCGTTTGGTGAGGATGAGGCATGAGTCCTCTGCTGGCTGCTGCCTACAGCGCCCGTATAGCGGCCGAAACTGGTACTGCACCATTTTTGCCAAAAATGAAAAACGAAGAATCAGAGCGAAAAATGGGTCTAAAAATATGGGGAAAAAATCCATAAATAATACTCTTTGGTGACATTCAAATGAGCAAAAATACAGCGTATTATACACTGGTTTTTACGGTAGGTAATTTCATTGTTTTAAACAAGGATACAACTAAAACATGCAGAACATTTGGTCACATAGAACAGTGTCCAAAGGGTTGATGGGCTCTCCCTCAGAGATGGCGTGACTAGGGTTAACTTAAGGTTCACTAAGATATTAAATCCATAATGAAACAGATGTGGTAAAAATAATGTTTGAAGCTAAATATTACAAAGCAATGAGTCTAACCTCTTCAATATTGCATAGGGCTTGTGTTGTCAGTTCCTCTTGTGGACTGTCCTCTTGTCTTCGCACCTGAAGCAACCCATCCATATGATCTCTGCTTTGTTTTTGGTCCAGTTATAACTAAATCATATCTTCTTTCATATTGTTTCAAATGATCAACTCTTTGCTTCGATTCAACTACAGGTAGTCCCCGACTTACGAGCGCTCTGACCTACAAGCGCCCGGACTTACGAGCTGGCGAAAGAGAAGTAAATTTGTAAAAAATACAGCACTTTTTTGTGTTTTTAGATGAAAGTGTGTTAGCTAACCGTTTGGAAACACGTTTCCGACCATGTTTATGAACTAATATGAATGTTTTTGATGAAAAATGAGTGTTCGTAGTAGCGCTAGCATAAATGTTCCAACTTACGAGCGAAAATCCGGACTTACGAGAACACGTGCTTCGTGTTCCAACTTACGAATTTTCGTGTTACGAGCACCTCGCAGGAACGGAACTCGCTCGTAAGTCGGGGACTACCTGTATTTCTTTTGTCATTTCATGTATTTTCAATCAATCGTTCCTGCTGAGAAGCAAACCTAGTTAGTTCAGAAGACATGAAGTTCAGAGATTTTTTCATCTCCATGTTTTTCATTGCTACAGTACCCTCCCTTCCCAAGCCTGCTCGGCATGACTCGCACAATCCCGGCTTAACATCGTCCAAGCTGGCAGGTCCCGTCACTGGTCTCACTTATCTCATTTGGCGTGGTTACTTCAACTTGGGCCTCGACATCTGCAGCAACTCTGTTTGCCTCTACTCACACCACTTTGGGCCTCTCTTCACCACCTTTGGCTTCTCCTTACACCACCTCAGGCCTCCCTTCACTCCGCTACAAGTCTCTCCTCACAGCACCTCAGACCTTTCCTCACGCCACCATACGTCTCTCCTCATGCCACCTCTGGCCTCCAGCTATGCCACTGCAGGTCTCTCTTCACACCACCTTGGGCCTCTCCTCACGTTGCCACACCAACTTGGACTTTTCCTTACACCACCTTGGTATTTTAAATTTATCCTCTTCCAACCTGAAGGCTTTTTCATACTCCTTTTTATAGGATGGATTCAGATTCATGAACATGTAACACAGTCCCTTTAAAGCTGCACTATGTAACTTTGTAATGTAGTCTGTAACTTTTCAAACAATATATTTTTAACATATTTCTTCACTCTGTCACTATCTACTGACAGACTGATGTTAGACAAAGTAATCTCTGAAAAAAACTATAGTCCCCTTGCTTCTCTATCAGCATTTATAAAAACACTAAAAACACAGAGTGACCCGGACAATGACCAGCCAATAAAAACAGAGTTGTTTGTCACGCCCCAACCCACGCCCCCGCCTGTCCCAGCCTCAGCGCCGCGCACATTCTCATTCAAAGGATTGCAAAGCGATGCAGGACTGATTTGTATGTGACACAAATGTATTAAATATCCCTTCTTCATCCCAGAGCTGGACTTTTATTTTGTTTTTTTGCCAAAAGTCAAGTGATCGCTTCATCCTTCACTCACAGGAATGAGGAAATTGATTTGTCACGACTCACGAGCGAATTAATTCATGTCCAAAGTGGCTAGTGAAGCTCTGCTGATTTCTGCTGGTTTTTGTGTTGTTGGACAAGTGCTCCATGGTTTTATTATATTTTTAAAACGTTTTAT
Source organism: Garcialebias charrua (assembly GCA_038048925.1). Classification (NCBI taxonomy): domain Eukaryota; kingdom Metazoa; phylum Chordata; class Actinopteri; order Cyprinodontiformes; family Rivulidae; genus Garcialebias; species Garcialebias charrua. The sequence continues at coordinate 3,921 of JBBPBX010109333.1, read as the reverse complement.
TAACATATAATCACAGAATATTGAAGTGCTCCGAGCGGACACACAGCAGGGGGCGGAGCTGCAGAACTCAAGTTCAACAGAGAACGGACTGTGGCTCCTCCTCAGAGTCATATATGGCTCTGAGGGGGAGGGAGCAGAATGCTTTTACCTGATGAAAATATTTCTAAGTCCCAGCGTCCTGCAGAAATTACATAGTGAACCTTTAACTTCACATGTTAATTGTTTGTGTCTCTTTCAACAGACAACACCTACTACACCTGACCTCATGGACAGACCTGTGTCCTCTCCTCCTTCCTCCTGCAGCTCCTCTCCTTCCATCACCTGTGCGTCAACACCTTATGCGTAACAGTGAGTTGAACTTGTTTTCTGTCTGTGTTTTATGTTTTTATTGCAGGTCATGACCGTGCTTTAACTTCACATGTTAATTGTTTGTGTTTCTTTCAACAGACAACACCTGTTGCGCCTGACCTCATGGACAGACCTGTGTCCTCTCCTCCTGCCTCCTGCAGCTCCTCTCCTTCCATCATCTGTGCGTCAACACCTTGTGCCTAACGGTGAGTTGAACTTGTTTTCTGTCTGTGTTTTGTTTTTATTGCAGGTCATGACCGTGCTTTAACTTCACATGTTAATTGTTTGTGTTTCTTTCAACAGACAACACCTGTTGCGCCTGACCTCATGGACAGACCTGTGTCCTCTCCTCCTGCCTCCTGCAGCTCCTTTCCTTCCATCACCTGTGCGTCAACACCTTGTGCCTAACAGTGAGTTGAACTTGTTTTCTGTCTGTGTTTTATGTTTTTATTGCAGGTCATGACCGTGCTTTAACTTCACATGTTAATTGTTTGTGTTTCTTTCAACAGACAACACCTGCTACACCTGACCTCATGGACAGACCTGTGTCCTCTGCTCTCTCTCCTCACCATCCTCCTGCAGCTCCTCTCCTTCCATCACCTGTGCGTCAACACCTTGTGCCTAACAGTGAGTTGAACTTGTTTTCTGTCTGTGTTTTATGTTTTTATTGCAGGTCATGACCCTGCTTTAACTTCACATGTTCATGTTTGTGTCTCTTTCAACAGACTACACCTGCTGCACCTGACTTTATGGACAGACCTGTGTCCTCTCCTCCTGCCTCTTGCAGCTCCTCTCCTTCCATCACTTGTGCGTCAACACCTTGTGCCTAACAGTGAGTTGAACTTGTTTTCTGTTGTGTGTTTTATGTTTTTATTGCAGGTCATGACCGTGCTTTAACTTCACATGTTAATTGTTTGTGTTTCTTTCAACAGACAACACCTGTTGCGCCTGACCTCATGGACAGACCTGTGTCCTCTCCTCCTGCCTCCTGCAGCTCCTTTCCTTCCATCACCTGTGCGTCAACACCTTGTGCCTAACAGTGAGTTGAACTTGTTTTCTGTCTGTGTTTTATGTTTTTATTGCAGGTCATGACCGTGCTTTAACTTCACATGTTAATTGTTTGTGTTTCTTTCAACAGACAACACCTGCTACACCTGACCTCATGGACAGACCTGTGTCCTCTGCTCTCTCTCCTCACCATCCTCCTGCAGCTCCTCTCCTTCCATCACCTGTGCGTCAACACCTTGTGCCTAACGGTGAGTTGAACTTGTTTTCTGTCTGTGTTTTATGTTTTTATTGCAGGTCATGACCCTGCTTTAACTTCACATGTTCATGTTTGTGTCTCTTTCAACAGACTACACCTGCTGCACCTGACTTTATGGACAGACCTGTGTCCTCTCCTCCTGCCTCTTGCAGCTCCTCTCCTTCCATCACCTGTGCGCCAACACCTTGTGCCTAACAGTGAGTTGAACTTGTTTTCTGTTGTGTGTTTTATGTTTTTATTGCAGGTCATGACCGTGCTTTAACTTCACATGTTAATTGTTTGTGTTTCTTTCAACAGACAACACCTGCTGCGCCTGACCTCATGGACAGACCTGTGTCCTCTGCTCTCTCCTCACCATCCTACTACCTCCTGCTGCTCCTCTCCATTCATTACCTGTACATCAACACCTTGTGCCTAACCCTGACATGTATCCACATCAATGACTGCTGATAAAACAGGAAAACACACCTGTCCTGATGGACAGACCTGCTCTCATCAGGACCACACACCTGACCTGAACTCACATCTGGACTCCCATGTACCCATCATCCATGGTTGAATCATTGCTCAATGGCTAAGCAGTTCCATCTGATCCATGTTTGAACATGAGAACCACCTAATAAGCCTGTCTACCTCCACTTCAATCAAAGTAAGGGAATTTTCTTTTCTATGCTGTCTTTGAGTGCACACCTAATTCTCCAGCTCCCCGGGCGCTTTCTATGGCTGCTCACTGCACCACCTGGTGGTGGTTGGGTTGAATGCAGAGACGAATTTCGTCTGTGTATGGGAAACATACACAGATGACAGAAAAGGACATTATTATTATTATTATTATTATTTTTGTGCTGCTTCTAGCTTTTTAAAGTTCCTGGACTGTACACTAAGGCACTGGTTTTTCATACATGATGGTTGCAACATGTTTCTGATGGATGTCAATTGCTCCTGATGATGTGATTTGATAATGATAGTTGAAAACTGTTTATGATGGATGTCAATTGCTCCTGATGGTTGAGAACTGTTTATGATGGATGTGCTTTGCTAATGATGGTTGAGAACTGTTTCTGAAACAACACTGAAGTTGTCTATATGTGAACACATGTTGGATCACCAGATTTCTCGCTCCATGTTTTAAAAGGAGGATTAGCTGAAAGTATTTTGTTAGATCACCAGATTTCTCGCTCCATGTTTTAAAGGAGGATTATCTGAATGTATTTATATCAGATCACCAGATTACTCGCTCCTTGTTTTTGAAAGCGGGTTAGTTTTACTAGAACTTCATACTGAATATGTGACCCATCACATCATCAAACAGGAGTTAAAGTCAAATTTGGTCAAAATGACCTACAAGCAAACATATATATTACTGACTTTTAGAAATACATTTTCATACTTAGATCATCCTGCCAAATGCATTGTATTGTCTTAATCATGAAAATGGTTTGATATTTGGTGTGAAGATTTTATTTCAGATATTTAATTTAAACCATTTGATAAGTTATTCATTCATCTTATTTTAAAAAATTGGAATTGTTGGCCAACATTTTAACCATTTACTATCTAAATTTACACATACCACTTTGAAATATAAACCTATTTGATGTGATGGGTCACAAATTTATTATTCAGCTTCTTTTGTTGGATTTGATTTAAGAATTGTGGACATTTGTTAATAAAACTTGAAAGATTTCATTTGTGCAATGGAGATTTATTTAGCCAACTTAATTTCTCATTACAATGAAAGTAATGTTGAATGTTGAGCAAATTAAATAAACTTATAAAATTAAGTTGGAAAAACTTAAATGAATTACTTGTTACCAATTGAAGTGATTGGTTTGGGTTGGAATGACTTAAAACATTTGAGTTTACTTCACATAAAATTAAGTCAGAATGACGTGGATTTATAATTTAGAAGAAACTATGTGTTTTGAGTTAGTATGACTTAATTTATCAATTTAAATAAACTTAAGAAATTCAGTTGGAAAAACTTAAATAAATTACTTGTTACCAACTGAAGCAATTGGTTTGGAATGACTTAAAACATTTGAGTTTACTTTACATAAAATTAAGTCAGAATGATGTGGATTTATAATTTAGAAGAAACTATTTGTTTTGAGTTAGTATGACTTAATTTATCAAATAAAATAAACTTAAAAAATTAAGTTGGAAAAACTTAAATGAATTACTTGTTACCAATTGAAGTGATTCATTTAAGTTGGATCAAATTAAGTTGGAAAAACTTAAATGAATTACTTGTTACCAATTGAAGTGATTCATTTAAGTTGGATCAACTGTTTTCTTTTTAGAGTGTA
>JBBPBX010109332.1:0-11028 GCA_038048925.1 Garcialebias charrua | reverse complement strand
TAATAGACCTTTTACCAGTTGACGTCATCACGCAAAGCTCGCCTGAAACGAGCGTTCTGATTGGACGGCAAAAAGCCCTAACCGGATGCAGGGGCTCAGGAAGGGGTCGAGGAGCTTCGTAATGATAGCGAGTTGTAATTTAGAAGCTTGTTTTCTTAAAATATTGAACAACCACTGGTCAAAATGCCTGAACATTGTGCCGCGGATACTAGAGGAGGTGATTGTGTGCGCTGATGGAAAATGGGGAACTCCTTCAGGCTTTTTTTGAATGTCCAGCAGGGTGAGTCGTTGTGTGTCGTTGTCAACAACCTGTATTATCCAAGCGTCAGAAATAAATGTTTTAAATGTCTCACGCCAATACTTCTGATATTTAGACTGGTTTGGTTATTGTTACAGGTTTAACATCTTCTGTTAGCTTCTATAACTAGCACCATGTCTTCATAAGAGCTGTCAGTATTAGCACAGTATGTAAACAAAGACATGACGTTTGAGTCAGTCACACCAGGTTTTAAATTTCTCACACCAATACTTCTGATATTTAGACTGATTTGGTTATTGTTACAGGTTTAACATCTTCTGTTAGCTGCTTTAACTAGTGCCATGTCTTCATAAGAGCTGTCAGTATACTGTAAGCACCCCAAGTAACAGAGAACGTTAACTAACGTTCTGGTATGGTTCTTACATGGTTCTGTTAGATCACAACGTTCTTAGAACGTTCTTTGAAGGTTTTGACTAACGTTTGAACAAACCTAGATATAACGTTCTAACCTAACGTTCTTAGAACGTTCTTTGAAGGTTTTGACTAACGTTTGAACAAACCTAGATATAACGTTCTAACCTAACGTTCTTAGAACGTTCTTTGAAGGTTTTGACTAACGTTTGAACAAACCTAGATATAACGTTCTAACCTAACGTTCTTAGAACGTTCAACAAACGTTCCCTTTGCCATCTGCCAGTTTCTACACAAAGTATTTTCACACTGGTTTATTTTTCTGTTTTAAACGTTTTGTCAGTTTTTTGAAACAGCTCGAGCTGTTTTTTTATATTGTGTATATATATATATATATATATATATATATATATATATATATATATATATATATATATATATATATATATATATATATATATAGTATATTGTTATTATTATTATTGAGCATGCATCAGGGTATTATTATTATCATCATTATTATTATCATTATTCAATTTTATTCTGCGTTACTCCAGGCGTACGTGAAACGTGAAGTACTGCTTTCTGCCCTTTTTTTTTTGTACGTTCCAACCAATCAACGCCACTCTTGCTTATCAGGTTGCATGTGAACTTTGTCCTAACCAATCAACGCCACTCTTGTTTATCGAGGGAAGTAGCATGTCATCATATCCAACCAATCAACGCTTCGCGCGCTTCGTTCAAATGTAGCTACATCCTGTTCATCTGCTGCTGGGACAAGAAGCTGTTGTTGTGTTGGACTCAGCGCTCGTAAAACTTGCTTTTTATTAGACGTCGACTGGTCTGACTCTGGACGACGACTGGACATTCAGTTGGAAGTTGAAGAAGGTAATCGGTTCTGTTTTCTTTATTTGCTAGCTGTTTTAGCCACTTGAATGAACAAAACCTGCTGTTGCTAAAAGCTAAGCTAACAACGAGCTAAAACGGGTGTTTATGCTGCTGAGGCAGATAATTTGAGGCAAGTAAAACACTGCAGGTTAGGTTATTCTAGCGTTTAAATAAGCCATATAATGTATGCTACGAGTTATTTTTTATTTTTTTGGCTTAGTTCCTGGATGGTTTTTCAAAGAGACAAGGCCCCGCATCCTCTCGATGTTGCGTCGCATTAACACACATGCCATAGCCAGCAGAACAATAACCGCAGCCAGGCTGAAATACTAATTTACTTTAAATACGTATTTCAGCAACATACTGTTTTTGTAGCTGCTTAAACAAGAGGCTGAAGGAAGACCTCTCATTCACACAGTCTTGAGAGGTCTAGTCAATTACTTTCTGACAGTTTCATTAAAGATTTACTGGTACAGTACATGATATTTTACTAACAGACACACAGGCAGGCTAATATGAGTGCCAGACTTTGGTCGTGGTGGTGCTAAACAGTTCATAGTAACACAGCAGAGGTGTTTGTCCCTTGTTGATGTGAATCTTTAGGATTGAATTCTCTTTATTTGTCTCCAAGTTGATGGAAGCATCAATGTCATCAGCATGAAAAATCTGTCAAGCACAAAGAAAGGTAGGCCTATCAGATTGTGATCACATAACTGGTTTGAAAGTGGCTGATAGGTAGTTATTTTAGATTTCTTGTAAACCTGTCTTAAAATGTAAGGGGTTCTGGACTTTGCAGGGGTCTGAAACCTGCGGCTCTGGAGCCACATGTGGCTCTTTGGTCCCTCAGCAGTGGCTCTTCCAAGCTTTGATCAAAAATAACTTTAAACTGAATTTTATTTGTTCTTATAACAACAAAAAGGGCTAGTTTTAGCAGTTTTTCCTGTCTTTTCCTTTGCAAATGTGTGAATACTAGAACTAATAGAAGGAGTAAAACATAAGTTAACTTTATTTATTCAAAGTAGGATATTTAATTTTTCCACAATTAAAATAATTTACCTAGACCTGCATAGTTCATTATTTTATTTTTTAATTGGGAAAGATCACATTATTTTTCCTTCTTTATGATAATCTGGTCTTTTTTAGTCTTAAAATGTAAAAATATCAACAAATCATTAGACATTTTCAGCTTTACAATGGCCAGAAAACTACCGGTCAGAAAATTGTCCTCTCACAAACTTATTTTGAGGCACGCAAACCCAGAGCTGACAGGGACAATGTTGCACTCGTGTCAGGGGGTGGAGATGAGCTGCAGCGCTCTGTACCTGTGATTACACCTGACGCTTCAGGAGAGCAGCCGTGCACTAGCACGGAACAAACTGCCACAGCATAAATGAACATTAATGTTGTGTCATATAATGTCCGTGGGCTGCGCGTTGGCCAAACAGAGGCAGATAAATCACGTCGTCTTGTGGTGGATGAACTTCTGAAAAAATGTGATGTTCTGTGCGTTCAAGAGACTTTTTTATCTAAACAGGACCTGGACAGACTCAACTCCCTGCATGAAGACTTTTATGGTGCAGGTGAATCTACCACTGACTTTAGCACTAAGTTAGTGCGGGGCAGAATTTCTGGGGGCGTGGCAGTATTGTGGCATAAAAGGTACGATCAGCTGATTAAAGTGATTAGACTGGATGTTGACTGGGCTATAGGAATAGAGTTCAGCTTCAGGGATAAAAAGTTCATTATACTGAATATATATACACCTTATGAAAGCCCCGAGAATGAAGATGAATATCTTAATAGGCTGGCATATATTGTGTCATTTATTCAGGACAATCCATCCACTTGTTTTTTTATTGTGGGGGATATGAATGCTGACGTGACAGATTGTAAGTCATTATTTGCCAATCACTTAAAGCAATTTTGTTCCAGCAATAAGTTGATCCTATCCAGTGAAGTGCTCTTGCCTGTAGATAGCTACACTTACATTAGTGAGGCTTGGTACACAACTTCGTGGTTGGACCACTGTATCTGCACGGAGGATGCACATACCTCTTTAAAGACCATCAGGATTAATTATGAATTTGCAACATCTGATCATATCCCTGTCTCCTTGTCTATAGATATGGGTAATCTACCAGCCCTTTTGCCTGAAAACAATGACAGGCGAGAAGGAAAAATAAATTGGGACAATCTGACTGAGCAGGAGCTGAATCTATACTGCACCCAGTCTGAAACCTTGCTGAATACTATTGTTTTGCCAAAAAGTGCAGTGAGATGTTCGGACATGAACTGCAAAAATACGCAACATGGCACAGAGTTGTGCTCTCTATATGAGGAAGTGTTAAAATCACTTCTTATCTCAAGTAGATCTTTGCACAAAATTAAAAAGCATCAAGCCAAGCCAGGGTGGAATGAATATGCAAAAGAACTTCATGCTGAAGCCAGAAGGGCTTTTAAACTGTGGGCTGAATCAGGCAAACCTACACATGGTCCAGTATTTGATTTTAAGAAGAGGACAAATGCTAATTTTAAATATGTTTTACGATTTATTAAGAGGAATGAAAACGCACTTAAATCTGAGTCACTTGCAATGAAATTACAACATAACAGTCCTACAGAATTCTGGAAAGAAATTAAAAGAGTCAATAATGTAAAAACCTCCTTGCCAACAAACATTGATGGTGCAAATGGACCAGATGAAATTATGCAATTATGGAAGGAACACTATCATGAACTGTTTAACCGTAATAAAAGTAATCCCTTTGTGTTGAACGACATAGACAAACATGAAGATGTTACTATTTCTGCACAAGAAGTTGTGGATATTGTTATGAAGCTGAAAAATAATAAGGCATGTGGCGCGGATAAGATATCCGCAGAGCACTTAAAATTTGCAAGCAGGAAACTTTTTCCCTTGCTTGCCATTTGTTTCACTGGGTTTTTAATTCATGGCATTTTACCAGATTCTATACTGTCTGTGATTTTAGTGCCTATTGTTAAGAATAAGGCTGGTAAGATAAATAGCAAAGACAACTATCGACCTATAGCTCTAGCCAGTATTTTATCAAAGGTCTTGGAGAGAGCTATGTTAAACAGAATGGAGAAGTTTCTCCTGACTTCCGATAATCAGTTTGGCTTCAAACCAAACCTTGGCACTGATATGTGCATTTTTGCTCTCAAGGAGATCTTGGATCTATACAATAGGCATAATACCACAATTTTTACGTGTTTTATAGATGCTTCAAAAGCGTTTGATTATGTAAACCATGGGAAATTGTTTCATAAATTGCATGAAAGAGGAGTACCAAAATATCTTTTAAGAATCTTAGTGTATTGGTATGCTCACCAGTCCATGTGTGTAAAATGGGGAAAATCTGTTTCATCGTCTTTTTATGTGAGTAATGGTGTGCGACAAGGCAGCATTTTGTCTCCTTGCTTTTTTAACGTGTATATGGATGATTTATCTAAACTGCTGAATCAATGTAGGACTGGTTGTTGGGTTGGTAATAGAACCATCAACCACCTAATGTATGCTGATGATCTTGTTATATTCTGTCCATATAGTGCTGGTCTGCAGCAACTGTTAAGAGTTTGCTCGCAGTATGGACTGGACTTTGACATCAAATATAATGCAATAAAAAGTATCATCATGATTATCAGGAGCAAAGAGGACACTAAATTATCTTTCCCTGACTTCACTCTGTCTGGCAACATCCTCAAAGTCAGTGAGGAGGTGAAATACTTGGGACATTACATAACCGCTGACCTGTCTGATGACAGGGACATTTACAGGCAGCGTTGTATGCAATATGTACAAGCTAATGTGCTTCTTCGGAGGTTCTCTATGTGCTCAGTGTCTGTAAAAACTGCACTCTTCAAAACATATTGTACCCCAATGTACACTGCACACCTGTGGCGGCATTACAGAAAGAGCAGTATGCATAAACTACAGGTGGCATACAATGATGGCATGAGGATGCTGCTTAAGGTGCCGCGATGGAGTAGTGCCAGCCAGATGTTTGCAAATGCCAATGTACCAACTTGTGCAGCTGTGCTTCGTAACCTTATGTACAGATGTATGTGTAGGCTAACAAACTCTGCAAATAGCATCATCTATACTCTGACCAACCCTGCACAAAGCTCGGTTAGGTTCTATTCAAGTCTGTGGAATCACTGGCGCCTCAAATTATTTGGCAATGGATGAACATTCTATTTTTACTGTGTCTTGTTGATGTTATCTTTTTAATTTTTTATATCTTTTTATTTTTGGTGGTGGTTGTTTTTGTTACTATGGACCATATGCGTCTGAAATAAAGTTTTGATTGATTAAAGTGGTCTGTGGTGATGTTTAATCATTATTTGGTTAACAAGATCCATGTGTTTTGCAGGTGCCTGTTGTGCCGGATGTAGAAGTCCCAAGGCGAAAGGTGAAGTCTCTACGGACTACCAGCTCAGCCTTGCTGGTTGGAGATCTACGGGAGAGAGTTATTGGCCAATTGAAGTTTGACTGGGAGGCAATCGGGGGCTCATAAAGATGTGGAGTCAAAGCCTTTGGCCAACACAAAGCTTGATACTTGGTGAGTGTATATAATGTAGGACAAAACTCTGCTCTCTCCTCACCATCCTACTACCTCCTGCAGCTCTTCTTCATCAATCACCTGTACATAGGGGTGTAACTAGGGATGTCCCGAGCCGATCACGTGATCCGGAAATCGGTCCCGATCACGTGATTTCAGACTCGACTCGACTCGGGCGTTACACACCGATCAGGGATCGGATATATATGTGTATATTTATTCTAAACACAAACGGGAATATTATATTAACTGTATGTTGAGTTACAGAGTCAAATTGTCTCGGAACAAAACATGCACAATAGTTTTGCAGCAGTGCCTGCCGTAAAGCAGTGCCTGCCGTAAAGCGGTGACTGTCGTAAAAAAGAAGCGGAACGCGGCATTAACTTGAAGTGGAGGCAGCGATGTCTGTCGTGTGGAGATATTTTAAAGTGGATGACAAATGGAAAGTTCGTATTTCATAAGGAGGTAAGGAAAAGGCTGCATTTAACACAACAAACCTGATTAGGCACATCAGAAACAAACACCTGACACAATGCACAGAGTTTAACCAGACAACCCAGCCCAGCTCACGCTGCAAGAGGCTTTATAATTTATATTTATCTCATAAAGAAAAACATACACTTCCTTCTGTGAAGCCACAGGAGGAGAGTTAAGGAGTGCTGTTCAGAAAAGCATGTTACTAGCCTTATTTTATAAAACTGACACTTTAAGTTTCTTATTTGTTTACATGCCTGCTCAGGTTCTGGTTCTGCTCAGGTTCTGGTTCTGCTCTGGTTCTGCTCAGGTTCTGGTTCTGCTCAGGTTCTGGTTCTGCTCAGGTTCTGGCCAGGTTCTGGTCAGGTTGTGGTCATGTTCTGGTATTTTAAGTTGAGCTGCTTATTTTAAATTAGACATTTATACTGTTGCACTAAACTTCAATGTGAAGAATTTTATTTTAAATCTTATTACTTGATTGTTCAATCTACCTCACAGAAGTACTCTGTTAAATGTTAAGGTAAATAAAATAAAAATTAAGGGACATCTGGATCTGTTTCTTTTTTTTCCCCTTAATTTTAAAAATGTATTTTAGAAGTATCGGATCGGGACTCTGTATCGGCCAATTCCTAAAATTAAAGGACTCTGACTCGGGGCCAGAAAAACCTGATCGGGACATCCCTAGGTGTAACGATACACAAAACTCACGAGACGAGACGAGAAAATCACAGATCTTGCGAGAACGAGACGAGATTTTAACATTAGTTCAAGAAAACTTCAAAGATCGGTTTTATGCCGCAAAAAGGCTTTTATTCTGTTTTAACATGTATTACAAACCCAACTGATGTCTTCATTTTACTGATTGAATCTCCTTAGACCTTAGAACGTTCAACTTTGTTTAAAAAAATAGATATTCACGCAGGACTTTCCAAAACTGACTCTGCAGCCGTCAGAGTCAGAGAGTCTTTATTGTCATTTGCACCGCATGTGGTACATGTGATGAAAACGAGATTATGTACACGGGGTCCCAGTTACATCCAACAACAAATGTAAGAGAAAAACAGTAATAACATCTAGAATTAACTAAGAAAAACATCAACTAGTAATACACTAAGCCTAGTATAGTGGAAATAAACAGCAGCACGAACATGAGTTTGTATGAGCAGATGGTCACAGATGAACACAGCAACAAGAAAACAGATCAGCATCAGCACAATGTGATATTTTGCAGTGTTTATTTTTTATTTTATTTTTATTTATTCATGAGTCTAACAGCCTCAGGGTAGAAGCTGTTCCTCAGTCTAGTGGTTCTACATTTGATGCTCCTCAACCTCCGTCCTGAGGGGAGTGGGGCAAAGAGTGAGTGTGCTGGGTGAGTGAGGTCTTTCATGATGCAGGTGGCTCTTTTCCTGCATCTGGAGGTGTAAATGTCTGTGATGGTGGGGAGACTGACTCCAACAGACTTCTGTGCAGCCTTCACCACTCTCTGTAGAGCTTTCCTCTCTGCAACTGTGCAGCCTCCATGCCACACATTGATGCTGGAGCACAGGACGCTCTCCACTGCACACCTGTAGAACGAGGTGAGAACTGGGCTGCTCAGACCAGCACGTCTCAGCCGTCTGAGGAAGTAGAGTCTCTGATGACCTTTCTTGATCAGGCTGGTGGTGTTGTTGCTCCAGCTGAGGTTATCATTCAAGTGTACACCCAAGTATTTGTAGCTGGAGACCACTTCCACTGCAGACCCACCTATTTTCAGTGGGGCGTGGGTGTGTTTGTTCCTTCTGAAGTCCACAATCATCTCCTTTGTCTTCTTCACATTCATGTGAAGATTATTCTCTTTGCACCAGCTCTCCAGGTGTTCCACCTCCTGTCTGTAGCTGGACTCATCATTGTTTGTGATGCATCCCACCACCGCTGTATCATCTGCAAACTTAACAATATGACAGCCTGGAAGTGTGGCTGTACAATCATATGTGAGCAGAGTGAACAGAAGGGGGCTCAGCACACATCCCTGAGGAGAGCCAGTGCTGAGGGTTATGGTGGAGGAGGAGAAGTTGTGGATCTTCACGGACTGTGGTCTGTCTGTTAAGAAGTCTAGTACCCAGTTACAAATAGAGGGGCTTAGTCCAAGTGTAGATAGTTTGTCTATCAGAGTTTGGGGGATCATGGTGTTGAAGGCAGATGTGAAGTCCACAAAGAGCAGACGCACGTATGAGTCCTTCTGATCCAGGTGGGTGAGAGCAGTGTGGGCCACGGAAGAAATGGCGTCCTCTGTTTATCGGTTCTCACGGTATGCGTATTGATGAGGGTCCTCGTTGATGTTGACAGTTTTCTTGATGTGGGACATGACCAGTTTCTCAAAACATTTAGCGACTATCGGGGTGAGGGCCACTGGTCTATAGTCATTCAGACCAGTCACTGTGGAGCTCTTTGGGACTGGGATGATGGTCGCGGTCTTCAGGCAGGTGGGAACTGACTCCAGTGCAAGTGAGGTGGTGAAGATGTCAGCCAGCACCTCACAGAGCTGGTCCGCACATTCCTTCAGAACTTTCCCTGGGATGTTGTCTGGTCCGGTTGCTTTATGAGGATTAATCTTCCTGAGACTGCCTCTCACTTCTGCTGCGGTCACTCTGAGATGCTCTTCATCTGGTGATGAGGTGAGTCTGGTGCTAGCTGGTCTGTTTGGATCATCAAAACGTGCATAAAACTTATGCACGTAAACTTAAACTAACTCACTCACCAGTGTTGCCAGATTGGGCGGTTCACCGCGATTTTCCTTCTTACTTTTGCGGGTAGAGATTGCTTTGGGTGGGTGGGACTCTATCTGGCAACACCGGTCACACCGGTGTTTACACGCGTGTCTTTACATTCGGGGCAGCGTCGGGACCCTCCATCAATGTAGAGGCGTCTGCGGCACCCTCCATCAGTAGTTGGGGCGTCTTCTATAGCAACTTCATCCGGCGAAGCCATGCTGTCCGTGACGCTGACTTGCTAGGGGCTCTGCTAGCATTAGCATCTCTCGAGACAACGTTACCTCTCAACGAGAGATATCGCGGGAGTTTAATATCGCGAGATCTCGTACAACGAGATCTCGTTACACCCCTACCTGTACATCACCACCTTGTGCCTAACAGTGAGTTGAACTTGTTTTCTGTCTGTTTTCTGTTTTTATTGCAGGTCATGACCCTGCTTTAACTTCACATGTTCATGTTTGTGTCTCTTTCAACAGACAAAACCTGTTGGTACCTGACGTCATGGGCAGACCTGTGTCCTCTGCTCTCTCCTCACCATCCTCCTGCAGCTCCTCTCCATCATCACCTGTGCGTCACCACCTTGTGCCTAACAGTGAGTTGAACTTGTTTTCTGTCTGTGTTTTCTGTTTTTATTGCAGGTCATGACCCTGCTTTAACTTCACATGTTCATGTTTGTGTCTCTTTCAACAGACAAAACCTGTTGGCACCTGACGTCATGGGCAGACCTGTGTCCTCTGCTCTCTCCTCACCATCCTCCTGCAGCTCCTCTCCATCACCTGTGCGTCACCACCTTGTGCCTAACAGTGAGTTGAACTTGTTTTCTGTCTGTGTTTTCTGTTTTTATTGCAGGTCATGACCCTGCTTTAACTTCACATGTTCATGTTTGTGTCTCTTTCAACAGACAAAACCTGTTGGCACCTGATGTCATGGGCAGACCTGTGTCCTCTGCTCTCTCCTCACCATCCTCCTGCAGCTCCTCTCCATCATCACTTGTGCGTCACCACCTTGTGCCTAACAGTGAGTTGAACTTGTTTTCTGTCTGTGTTTTCTGTTTTTACTGCAGGTCATGACCCTGCTTTAACTTCACATGTTCATGTTTGTGTCTCTTTCAACAGACAAAACCTGTTGGCACCTGACGTCATGGGCAGACCTGTGTCCTCTGCTCTCTCCTCACCATCCTCCTGCAGCTCCTCTCCATCATCACTTGTGCGTCACCACCTTGTGCCTAACAGTGAGTTGAACTTGTTTTCTGTCTGTGTTTTCTGTTTTTATTGCAGGTCATGACCCTGCTTTAACTTCACATGTTCATGTTTGTGTCTCTTTCAACAGACAAAACCTGTTGGCACCTGATGTCATGGGCAGACCTGTGTCCTCTGCTCTCTCCTCACCATCCTCCTGCAGCTCCTCTCCATCATCACTTGTGCGTCACCACCTTGTGCCTAACAGTGAGTTGAACTTGTTTTCTGTCTGTGTTTTCTGTTTTTACTGCAGGTCATGACCCTGCTTTAACTTCACATGTTCATGTTTGTGTCTCTTTCAACAGACAAAACCTGTTGGCACCTGACGTCATGGGCAGACCTGTGTCCTCTGCTCTCTCCTCACCATCCTCCTGCAGGTCCTCTCCATCATCACCTGTGCTCACACACCTTGTGCCTAACCCTGT
>JBBPBX010109331.1:0-11028 GCA_038048925.1 Garcialebias charrua | reverse complement strand
AAATGGATCTATTGTATGAGGCTGTGTATATAATTCGGTATAATATAATTCAAAAGCTTTTTTAATGTCTCTAAGAGAGTGATTTATCTTTTTATCTGTTGGATTTTTAATTTTTTCTATAAACCTATCAGCTTGTTGCTTACGTATTCTCCATGCAAGTAATCTCTTTGATTTGTGTCCGTTTTCATAGTAGTTCTGTTTAAGAAATTTTGCTTTTTTCTCTATCTGGTCTTCATATAAGTAGTTTAAAGCTTGCTTTGTTTCATTTATTTGTATTAAGGTATGGTCATTATTATTTTCCATGTATTGTATTTCTAAAGATTTTAATTTTATAGTAAGATCTTTTAAACATTTTTCTTTTTCTTTTTTCTTATAGGAAGACCACATAATTAATTTCCCTCTTAGAACTGTTTTTGCTGCATCCCATAAAATACAGGGAGAAATATCCTCTGTGTTGTTATGGTCCATAAAGTCTTTGAATTCTTTTTCTACAAAGTTATCAAATTTAGTGTCGTTTAGTAAACTATTATTAAATCTCCACAAGGTTTCTTTACGGTCATTATCCATATGGAGCGTCATGTATACTCCGGCATGATCAGATATATCTCTCACCCCTATATCACAGTTTATTATTCTTTGTCTGTCAACATTTTGTATAAAAAAATAATCTAATCTTGAATGCATCTGATGAGAAAAGGAAAAAAAAGTATATTTCTTCTCTTGAGGGTGTAAATTCCTCCAAACATCCACTAATTTTAATTCTTTCAGCATTTTTTTAATGTGTTTTGCTTCTGTCTGAGCTTTGGTAATTTTGTTAGATGAGTCTAAAAAAGGATTTAAATGGACGTTCCAGTCTCCCCCACTTAGCAATATCCCAGATACTTCTGTTGTGATCATAGTAAAGATTTTCTTAATAAACTGCTTGTCATTTCCGGGTGGTCTATACACATTCAATAAGGTGACTTCTTTATTATCTATATAGCCTTTTACCAATATATATCTTCCTTCTTTATCTTTAATTTGTGAGGAGAACTGAAAGTTCAACTTATTAGATAATAAAATTGCGACTCCTCTAGAGTTCTTTTTTGCATATGAAGAAAAAAACACATTTTTAAACCCCATTTTCTTTAGTTTTTCATGTTCCGTAGTAGAAAGATGTGTTTCTTGCCAAAAAATTATATCTTGCTTTTCTCTTTTCATCTTTGCCAATGCTTTTTTTCTTTTAATAGGATTATTTAAACCATTGACATTAAGAGTAATTACCTTATATTGTTGCTTCACTTCTGTCATTAATATATAAACATAAAAATACTTAGTGTTTTCCAGATGCTCTTATGGATAAGGGGGGGTCTGCAAAAAAAACAAAAAACAATACATAACATACGTGACTTCCAATAGTGAGGTACCAGTCCACCTTCTGTGTAGTGAGGAGAGTCCCTGGGGTCCCAGGGGGCTCCTCGCGGTGCTGCCCTTCGACTCTCATCCATCCTGGCAGCGCCCATGGAGAAAGCAGTCCTGATCCCACAGCACGGTCATTCTGAATACTTGTACTGTACAGAGGATTTTCAGATAATCATAGAGTATTGTCATCTCGTCTGAAAGCCCTGAGTTTTTCCTTGAAGTGTTCCGCTCGTGTTTCTCGGGTCCACCGCTGAGTTCCATCCGCTCCTTCCCGGGAAAGGGTGCTCGAACTGGGTTGTGAGGTGTCCTTCCCTGGTTTGTCCGCCGATTCAAACATGTTCCTCTTCTTCATGTCATCCGATGCGTCTTGTGCGTTGTTGTAAATCACCGTGCCACTCTCATAAAACACACGAAGCTTGGCTGGATACATGGATTGGAAGCGGATTCCCTTCTCTTTTAAGATCTTCCTGATGGGGTTGTATGCTTTACGTTTGGTAAGGATTTCATTAGGGAAATCTTGATCAAAGAACACCCGCTTTCCTCTCAATTGTATCATCTTCTTACCCCATGCTGAATGAAGCACACGTTCCTTCGTTGAAAATTCCAAAAAGGTCACTACAATGGATCTAGGGTTGGAGCTGGGCGGGGGTTTGGGCCCCAGTGATCGATGACAACGTTGTATACCCAGCGTGAGGTCCGTGAGTGAGAGTTCAGTTTTTATAAATTGCTCTATGAACTTATGCAGGTTCTCACCTTCTTCTCCCTCGGTTATCCCGTGTATACGGATGTTATTCCTTCTTGAACGGGCTTCTAGGTCAGTTAGACGTGTTTGCATGTTTTCCTGTAGCTTTAGCGTGTGGCTCAGTACATCTTTGACGTCCATGTTGAATTCCTCCACCTCGGTTAGCCGCTGCTCCGCCTCTTCGACTCTGCTCTTCACGTCTTTCAGGTCTGTAACAATGTCATCCAGTCGTTTCCCCATCTCTTCTCTAAACTCCGACATTTCTTTTTTTATAAGTCCCGACTGGTCAGTAATTTGTTTTTTGAGGTTCGTCTGAACTTCCTTCAGCTCCGAGAGAATGCTAGCTCCCATAGCTTCCATAGCTTTAGCCATTGCTAGCTTGTTACCATCGGAAGCCTCCGTCGTTAAAGCGGGTGATTCTTTCGTGTTTTCCTGCTGGTTTCCTCTCGTCTTCATGTTACTCCCCGACTAACATGTGAGTACAAAAATGCTTTTTAGAGTTATTTTGTCGAGAGAGTAAGTCGACCGTCTGGGAGCTCAGGAATCAAGCTGTTGCTCGCTCCTCCGTCATCCGGAAGTCTTAACACATTTGTTTTGATCATTTTTTAAAATGTAAACATTGACTTGGCATTTTTATGTTTACATTCTCTGTTTACATTTATTAATACTGTTTACTTTTATTACTACTGCTTATATTTAATTGCTACTGTTTACATTTACACTACTCTAATATCTGCACCGCTGCTGATACATATACAGTGTGCTCTGACCGGTCTTGTTTAGGATGCCCAATGTGCCTTATGCCTCGTACCCACTGCCCCCTTTGTCGAGCGGCCGAAGCGGCCGGATAACACCGGTTTACATTCAAAGTCTATGGAGGAGACGCGTGGAGTCACGGCGAACAAGGAAGCGGCGCGATTCAAGTGATCGAAGCGGCGCGGGGGCAGCCTGTACACGCACGCGCGCGTCGCCGTCGAGCCGCAGACGTCCCAAATGTTGATCTCTGGCGGCTCGACGCATCCGGCAAACAGTCGGGAGAGCCTCGCTATCTGATTACACAACCACAACGGGACTTTTTTCGGACTTTTTAAACTCACCGGATCGAGCCTCCAGGAATTGGAACCAAACTCCGGTAAGAAACGTGGCATTTTTACAGTTGCTGCTGACAGGCTGCTGTCCTCTCCAGTGTAGATCACCCCAAACATAAAAAAAAGTTTTAATCTCATCGAAGACCGTCGGAGGTGCAGTTAAAACAACAACTGAACCCGGAAAACAAGCCAGAGACCCCTCCCTCTGCTACCCCCTAGTGTACGTCATCAGACGGTGTTCAATGGTTCAGTGGGACCGTGACCAGCGGCCAAAAGGGGGCAACAGGCGCGTTTCGAGTTGTGCAGTGGGTAGGAGGCTTTACTGCATATGCCACTTTTTGCCTCTATAACAACATCAACTACTACCTCGTGCATGTACTGTGTACATTAACTCATACGCTGCTTTGCCACTTTGCAAATGTCAATGCTAGAAACCTTTAGTTTATTTTAGTTATACTTTTTATACTCTTTTTTTATACTAGTATGCAAAAACTCAGGACAATATTATGTTCATTAAATGTTTAATGTTTTAGTTTTAGTTTTAGAGTCGGTGTAAATTTTCATACTCTTATACCACTATGCAAAAATTCAGGACAGTGTTAGTTTTACTATTTTATGCTTATGTCTATTATTATATGTGACAGGCCACAAGAAAAGCAGGAACAAGTCTCTCACACTCAAACTGAGAAAAATCAATAAAAGCTTCAAGTTCTGAGAAAATAGTGAAAATCGTTTTTTTGCAAAATATACTAGTTGAAGTTGTGAAGAAACCACCCCATGCTTTAAAAAACAACTTAGAAGTGTTTAAACTGATAAACTTTGTGTTAGAATTCAGCTTGTTTTCAGAGTAAAAACGAGCCGGCCGAGATTTGCATATCGGGGATGTGGAAACCACCCACTGATTAACATGCAGTCTTTGTTTGGCTGGTTTCTGAGCTTTTCCCACTGCTTGTTATTGGTTTCAGCCAATAATATGCAGATTTGAAAGCCTTCCTAGGCAGAGTATGTGTTGACAGTCAGTGCTGGGGGTTGGGGTTAAGGCATATTAATGTAAATGAACAGCAATTGTTAACACCCCCAGGTAACACTTCAGGAATGGGGACTTTCTTCTAAAACTTTGAGGCCTGTTTTCTCCTTAATCTTATTTGCAGATTGCCAACATTGAAATGGCTGTATCTTCTTCATTTTTTTTGTGAGTGCCATGTGTTTGGCATCATCGGATAGCTTAGAACCCACACTTTCAGATTCTGTAAATAACTCAAAATGACCCAGGGGAGACTTGTTCCTGGTTTTGCTGTGGCCAGTCACATATGTTTCAGTGTTTCAATGTTTAGATGTTTACTGTTGCACCGAGGGACTGAGAGAAACGCAATTTCGGTCCTGTGTATGTCCTGTACAGTACATATTGCAGATCTGACAATAAAGTTGACTTTGACTTTGACTTTGACTAACTACATTCTCCAAGCCATTCCATAATCTAATTCCCTGGATTGAGGTAGAACGTCCCTTCAAACTGGTTCTGAATTGTGGTTTTACAAACAACTCTGTCCCCTTAAGATTATAACAACTTTGTCTTTTAACAAAGTGCATTTGGATATTTAAAGGTAATGCATTATTTTGAGCTCTATACATAACTGATAAAATATTATAGTCTACCAAATCATGGAACTTCAATAACTTTAGTTGATAAAATAATGTACTTGATGGATGACGGTAATGCTTTCTAGTGATAATTCTTACGGCTCTTTTCTGTAATACAAAAATAGGTTTTGTGATTGTTTTACACGCATTCCCCCAAACATCAATACAATAGATTAAGTGTGGAACAATGATTGTGTTATACAACAAATACAGAGCTTTATCATTCAATAGGTCTCTGACTTTGTACAGTACTGCTATCGATTTAGCTATTTTTATTCTTACAGAATTTATGTGTTGTTTCCATGTCAGTTTTTCATCAATGATAACACCCAAAAACTTCACCTCATTCACTCTACAGATCTCAACATCCTCAATTTTGAGGATTCTGTGTAGAAGAGGAAACCTGAGGGAGATTGGAGACTGTAAGGTTGTGGCAGGGGAGAGTGTGGCCAGACAGCATTGGATGGTTGTGTGTAGATAGAATGACTGTTGTTGTGAAGAAGAGAAAAAGAGTAAAATCAGAGAAGAAGACCAAATGGTGGAAGCTAAAGAAGGAAGAATGTTGTGAGAAATCCAGAGACGAGCTGTTAAAGGCTCTGGGTGGTAAGAAAGAGCTTCCAAGTGACTGGACTACTACAGCAACAGTAATTAGAGAGACAGGTAGGAAGGTACTTGGTGTGTCATCTGGACAGAGAATGGATGATAAGGAAACCTGGTGGTGGAATAGTGAAGTGCAGGACGCCATTCAAAGAAAGAGATTAGCCAAGAAGAAATATGACAGTGAGAGGACTAAAGAGAGGAGACTGGAATATAAGGAGATGGGACATAGAGCAAAGAAGGAAGTAGCTAAGACAAAGCAGAGGGCATACAATGAGTTGTATGGGAGACTGGATACTAAAGAGGGAGAGACGGACTTGTACCGACTGGCAAGACAGAGGGATCAGGCTGGAAATGATGTGCAGCAGGTTAGGCTTATTAAAGATGGGAATGGGAATGTTCTAACAAGTGAGGAGAGTGTGATGGGAAGATGGAAGGATTACTTTGAGAGCTAATGAATGAAGAGAATGAAAGAGAAAGAAGAGTGGAGGTCATAGAAACTGTGGACCAGGAAGTGGGAAAGATTAGTGAGGGTGAAGTCCGGAAAGCTCTGAAAAGAATGAAGAAGGGGAAGGCAGTAGGACCTGATGACATACCAGTGGAGGTTTGGAAATGTCTTGGAGAGATGGCAGTGAGGTTTTTGACTCAAATATTTAATGGAATATTTGAGGGTGAGAAAATGCCTGAAGAATGGAGAAGAAGTGTGCTGGTGCCCATTTTTAAGAACAAGGGTGATGTACAGAGTTGTAGCAACTACAGGGGAATTAAGTTGATGAGCCACACAGATGAAGATCTGGGAGAGAGTTGTGGAAGCAAGACTTAGACAAGAGGTGACTATCTGTGAGCAGCAGTATGGTTTCATGCCAAGAAAGAGCACCACAGATGCCATCTTTGCTTTGAGGATGTTGATAGAGAGGTAGAAAGAGGGTCAGAAAGAACTCCATTGTGTCTTTGTGGATTTAGAAAAAGCATATGACAGGGTACAGAGGTAGGAGGTGTGGTATTGTATGAGGAAATCTGGCGTGGCAGAGAAGTATGTTAGACTGGTACAGGACATGTATGAGGACAGCAGGACAGTGGTGAGATGTGCTTTAGGAGTGACAGATAGCTTCAAGGTAGAGGTGGGATTGCATCAAGGATCGGCTTAGAGCCCCTTCTTGTTTGCTCTGGTGATGGACAGACTAACAAATGAGGTCAGGCAGGAATCCCCATGGACTATGATGTTTGCAGATGACATTGTGATTTGTGGTGAGAACAGGGAACAGGTGGAAGAGAACTTGGAGAGGTGGATCTAAAAAAGCTAAGTTTGGTCCTCTGGACATTCAAAAAACAAAACAAAACAAAGCCAAAAAAAAAATAAAAATCTGTAGAAAAATTTCGTCAAAGACTTCCTCAGTCTGAGAAGCTGTATTCAACTCAGTCTTACAAATAGCACCCTCTCACAGTGTTACACAACCAGTTTGCTGATGACAGCTGAAACCAGCTGCTCACCTAATCCAGGAGGACCATCAGCCTGACGATGGATCGTTAGCACCCTGATGGTTGTTTGCTATTCACAGAAGGCTGAGTGATACTAACAATAACAGCATTGTAAGAGGGGGACACTTGAACCCGGAGGCCTCCACCCCTGTTTAATGATGGACGGTTTCTTTTCACAAAGATGGCCTCCTTTACTCCTCTCTCAAACCATCGTTCCTCTCTATCAAGGATGTGAACATCTTCATCCCTGAAAGAGTGACCGCTGGCGTGGAGATGAGTGTAGACCGCAGAGTCCTGACCTGATGATGTTGATCTTCTGTGCTGGGCCATCCTTTTGGCCAGTGGCTGTTTAGTTTCCCCAATATAAGACTGATCACAGCCCTCCTGACACTGAACAACATACACAATATTACTCTGTTTGTGCCGGGGGACTGGATCTTTGGGATGAACCAGTCTTTGCCGTAATGTATTTTGGGGTTTAAAAGCCACTGGGATGTTGTGTTTAGAAAATAAACGTCTCAATGTCTCTGACACTCCCGCAACATACGGAATGACTTGACTTGTCTTGGACTTGACATGCTGTGCTAAGCGTGCCTGATCTGTACAGTCCATCACTTTCTGAAGTGTGGTCTGATCTAGGCACATTGTTAGTTTTTGTTTAATGTGCTCTTCTTTGGCCTTCAAGGCCTCAATAGTAAAATTGGTTTGTCTCACCCGTTCATTCAGCAGCTGCGTCTGTGCCTAATGAAGGATCTTGCTTGCCCGGTGCCCGTTGACCGACAATTTCAGTTCCAGGCTCTTGGGAATGATGCCACTTTGTCTGCATCTAAGGTTGAATCTCAAGTGGTCAATCTCAGAGGACACCTGGGTGAAAATTAAATCTCAGGAAGTCAAACATTTCATTGATCACATCAACTCTGTGGATACATATATCAAGTTCACACGAGAAGATGTAAAAAATGTCAGGTTGGCTTTCTTGGACTGTGCGGTCTCAGTTTCTGATAGAGGATATTTGCAAACTGAGGTGTACCTCAAACCCACCCACACAGACCAGTATTTACAGTTTGACTCCCATCACCCTCTGGAGCACAAGTTAGGAGTCATCAGGACTCTGTATCACAGAGCAGACAGCGTCCCCACTAACTCAGCAGCCAGACAGAAGGAGAAATCACACACAAAACAGGCTCTAGAGAAATGTGGATATCCTAACTGGGCCTTCCTGAAAGCAGAGAAGAAACCCAAACAGGACTCTAGCCAGCCATCAGGTGAAAAGAAGGAACCCAGACCCAGACCAGTGGTCATTCCGTATGTTGCGGGAGTTTCAGAGACATTGAGACGTTTATTTTCTAAACACAACGTCCCAGTGGCTTTTAAACCCCAAAATACATTACGGCAAAGACTGGTTCATCCCAAAGATCCAGTCCCCCGGCACAAACAGAGTAATATTGTGTATGCTGTTCAGTGTCAGGAGGGCTGTGATCAGTCTTATATTGGGGAAACTAAACAGCCACTGGCCAAAAGGATGGCCCAGCACAGAAGATCAACATCATCAGGTCAGGACTCTGCGGTCTACACTCATCTCCAGGCCAGCGGTCACTCTTTCAGGGATGAAGATGTTCACATCCTTGATAGAGAGGAACAATGGTTTGAGAGAGGAGTAAAGGAGGCCATCTTTGTGAAAAGAAACCATCCATCATTAAACAGGGGTGGAGAGCTCCGGGTTCAACTGTACCCCTCTTACAATGCTGTTATTGCTAGTATCACTCAGCCCTCTGAACCATCAGGGTGCTAACGATCCATCTTCAGGCTGATGGTCCTCCTTGATCAGGTGAGCAGCTGGTTTCAGCTGTCATCAGCTGAATAAAAGACTGAGCTGAATACAGCTTCTCAGACTGAGGAAGTCTTTCGGACGAAAGACGAAATGTTTCTACAGTTTTTGGTTTTTTTTGCTTTGTTTTGTTTTGTTTTTTGAATGTCCAGAGGACCAGACTTAGCTTTTTTCGATTTTTCTACCTGGATTATTGAGCATGCATCAGGGTATTTGGAGAGGTGAAGGTATGCACTTGAAAGGAGAGGACTGAAAGTCAGTCGTAGTAAGAAATAGTACATGTGTGTGAATGAGAGGGAGGCGAGTGGAACAGTGAGGCTACAAGGAGCAGAGGTCACAAAGGTGCAGGACTTCAAGTACTTGGGGTCCACTGTCCAAGAAAATGGGGAATGTGGTAAAGAGGTGAAAAAGAGTCCAGGCAGGATGGAGTGGATGGAGAAAAGTTTCAGGAGTGATTTGTGACAAAAAGGTGTCAGCAAAGGTCAAAGGAAAAGTTTACAAGACAGTGGTGAGACCAGCTATGTTGTATGGTCTGGAGACAGTGGCATTGACAAAAAGACAGGAGAAAGAACTGGAAGTGGCAGAAATGAAGATGCTGAGGTTCTCCTTAGGAGTGACAAGGATGGATAAGATCAGGAATGAGATCATCAGAGGTACAGCACATGTTGAACAACTGGGAGATAAAGTTAGGGAGGCCAGACTGAGATGGTTTGGACATGTCCAGAGGAGGGACAGTGGGTATATTGGTAGAAGGATGTTAGAAATGCAGCTGCCAGGAAAAAGACAAAGAGGGAGGCCAAAGAGGAGATATATGGATTCAGTTGGAGAGGACATAAATATAGTTGGAGCGAGGACAGAGGATGCAGAGGACTGGGTGAGGTGGATGACTCGCTCTGGCGACCCCTGAAAAGGGAAAAGCCGAAAGAAGAAGATATATATATATATATATATATATGTATATATCAGAGTCAGAGTCAGAGTCAGAGAGTCTTTATTGTCATTTGCACCGCATGTGGTACATGAGATGAAAACGAGATTATGTACACGAGGTCCCAGTTACATCCAACAACAAATGAAAGAGAAAAACAGTAATAACATCTAGAACTAACTAAGAAAAGCATCAACTAGTAATACACAGCTAACTAAGAAAAGCATCAACTAGTAATACACAGCAGCACGAACATGAGTTTGTATGAGCAGATGGTCACAGATGAACACAGATGAATACAGCAACAAGAAAACAGATCAGCATCAGTATGATGTGATATTTTGCAGTGTTTATTTTTTATTTTATTTTTATTTATTCATGAGTCTAACAGCCTCAGGGTAGAAGCTGTTCCTCAGTCTAGTGGTTCTACACTTGATGCTCCTCAACCTCCGTCCTGAGGGGAGTGGGGCAAAGAGTGAGTGTGCTGGATGAGTGAGGTCTTTCATGATGCAGGTGGCTCTTTTCCTGCATCTGGAGGTGTAAATGTCTGTGATGGTGGGGAGACTGACTCCAACAGACTTCTGTGCAGCCTTCACCACTCTCTGCAGAGCTTTCCTCTCTTCAACTGTGCAGCCTCCATGCCACACGTTGATGCTGGAGCACAGGATGCTCTCCACTGCACACCTGTAGAAGGAGGTGAGGACTGGGCTGCTCAGACCAGCTCGTCTCAGCCGTCTGAGGAAGTAGAGTCTCTGATGACCTTTCTTGATCAGGCTGGTGGTGTTGTTGCTCCAGCTGAGGTTATCATTCATGTGTACACCCAAGTATTTGTAGCTGGAGACCACTTCCACTGCAGACCCACCTATTTTCAGTGGGGCATGGGTGTGTTTGTTCCTTCTGAAGTCCACAATCATCTCCTTTGTCTTCTTCACATTCATGTGAAGATTGTTCTCTTTGCACCAGCTCTCCAGGTGTTCCACCTCCTGTCTGTAGCTGGACTCATCATTGTTTGTAATGCATCCCACCACCGCTGTATCATCTGCAAACTTAACAATATGACAGCCTGGAAGTGTGGCTGTACAATCATATGTGAGCAGAGTGAACAGAAGGGGGCTCAGCACACATCCCTGAGGAGAGCCAGTGCTGAGGGTTATGGTGGAGGAGGAGAAGTTGTGGATCTTCACGGACTGTGGTCTATCTGTTAAGAAGTCTAGTATCCAGTTACAAATAGAGGGGCTTAGTCCAAGTGTAGATAGTTTGTCTATCAGAGTTTGGGGGATCATGGTGTTGAAGGCAGATGTGAAGTCCACAAAGAGCAGACGCA
>JBBPBX010109330.1:0-11028 GCA_038048925.1 Garcialebias charrua | reverse complement strand
TCAGATCAATGTCATCATCATCATCATTTTTGCATTGCATGTCCACCAGTGGTGACACCTCTGGAGTGACCAACACCAAATCCACA
The DNA here is from genome assembly GCA_038048925.1 of Garcialebias charrua. Lineage (NCBI taxonomy): Eukaryota > Metazoa > Chordata > Actinopteri > Cyprinodontiformes > Rivulidae > Garcialebias > Garcialebias charrua. The sequence continues at coordinate 10,942 of JBBPBX010109330.1, read as the reverse complement.
GTCAAGTCATTCTTAAGTTTTTCACTTTTCTCAAGTTTTTCACTTTTCTCAAGTTTTTCACTTTTCTCAAGTTTTTCACTTTTCTCAAGTTTTTCACTTTTCTCAAGTTTTTCACTTTTCTCAAGTTTTTCACTTTTCTCAAGTTTTTCACTTTTCTCAAGTTCAGGTTTTACAAGTTTAGGTTTCTCAAGTTTAGGTTCATGGTTCTCAGCAACAAAAATACTAGAGCAAAGTCCCAACTCAGCTTCTCCAGAACTCCACAGTGGGCGAATCCTCACCTCACACAACGGGACATGTTCAACACCTAGCTCTAACTCTCTCTGATAATTCTTATTTTGCAATTCTAATTTTCGTTGCTTAAACTTAATCTCCATCTCTCTCAGAGCAGTTTGTTGCTCTAACTCTGCTTTCCTCACGACTGCTTCAGCCTTAGCTTTTCTGGCATCGAATTCCATTCGACGTATTTTTAACTCCAATTCCTTTAAACGAATCTCCGCATCGAACCCCATTGTTTCAGAACAAAACTGTGTAAAACAGCTCACCACCAAAAAGACCTACACTTAGACTACTTTAACGTCCGAGCAACCCCTGAACGTTTCAAAAAGAGCCAGCTGACAACGAACACACGATTCGCACCATAAAGTCAGCTCAAAAATGCAAAAAAACACAGCTCCAAAAATAGCACATGAGACGAGCTCCCATTATAATTTACCAAAAATTAGGGGGAGAGAAAAAAATAGCTCATTAGTCAATTAGTCCGATCCCGGACGAGCCCCCATTATATGTTACGACCCGAGGGCACGTAGCACACAAGGACACCAGACACAGAAAGGATGTTAAAAAAAACAGTGTTTATTTTAGGCTCTCTGGAGTCTGTGTCCTAAAAAAAAGGTGATTAAAGGAAAAAGTGGCACTTCTCAAAAACCAGCTTCTTTAATACAAAAAAAACTCAAAGTCCAGCAGGACACTCACGGCTCTTGGTTTTCTGCACCCAGCAGGTCTCCACAACAGAGGGAATCAGCTTCACAGGGATTCAGCCTCCTCCCCTCAAAACACATGCAGCAGCAGGTCACAACGGAAGGTTTCAGCTTCCTCTTCTTAACACACATGCAGCAGGTCACTCTTCAGCTTCTTAGACAGCAGCAGGTCTTCACAACGGGTCTTCACAACGGAAGGTTTCAGCTTCCTTTTCTTCACGGCTCAAACGACCTCCTCAAGTGGGTTAAACCACAACATCAAATGGCCTCCTCATCAGGCTTCAAACGGCCTCCTCAAATGGCTCCAAACAGCTCATCAAATGGCCTCCTCATCAGGCTTCAAACGGCCTCCTCAAATGGCTCCAAACAGCTCATCAAACGGCCACCTCAAATGGCTCCAAACGGCTCGTCAAACGGCCTCCTCATGTGGTTTCGACCACATCATCAAACAGCCTCCTATGGCTTCATGGCTCCTCTTCACACTGCTGCTGCTTTTTGCTGCTACTGCTGCTGCTGCTTCATCAGGTCTGCTGGGTCTGCTGGTTCTGCATCAGCTGCTTCTCCTGGAGCAGCTCAGACCTTCTGGATCTCTCCTTGCTGCCACTCTCACGTGGAGCTTGAACCACCTTCTTGGAACCTCCTCTGCTTGCTTGAACCTAATAAAGGGAGAGAGAGAGAGCAACTACCTCCACCTACAGCTAATGAGCACCAGCTGCAATCAATTAGGCTCATAGCCTCTAAACAGCTCATGCTTCTGCTCAAAATATTTAAACAAAACCTCAAAACCTTTAAACAATTTTGTTCTCTTACTAAAACAAATTACATGCCTGGGGCATGTAACAAACGGTGCCAGTTTAGCTGTAAAATTAGCCAAAGCATCTGACCTTGGGTGAGACTTCACTCGAACCAGATCACCAATCTCAAAGGCAGAATGGCGGCGTCTCAAGTCGTAGTAGTGTTTCTGTCTTTTGTGGCTGAGATCCAACGTAGCCCTGGCGTGGTGATGAGCATCCCTGAGGGTGGCTCTAACCCCGGAATTACACTGCACGCGGCTCCGCCCCGCTCCGGTCTGCAGGTCGCAGCTGAACGAGTCCAATTCCCACTGCCTCCGCTCCGCTCAGGTCCGCCTGGATGCGCCGCTCCAAGACACGTGCGAGATCGCGCGATAAATCAAGTGATAAATAAGTAAGTCAGAACAAAACAATTCATTCGGTGGAAAGAAGGAGAACAACTGTAGAGAGACTGCTGCCTTGATCTTCTCTCGTAAATGAGCTACATGGTTTGAGCAACAGGAAGTGATGTTTACATTTCAGAATAAAATACTTTTTTATTTATTTATTTTTGTATTGCGTTATTAGGTGTAGTCATAGTCATAAATATAATAGTTTAGTCATAGAATAGTCATAATTGATAGTTTGACAGCATTTTTGTACAAATAAATCCGTATAGAGCTAGGATTAGTCCGCCCGTGGTGATTTTATTTTGTAAATACGGAAGTTGTGCTCGTTCCTTTTCCTGTTGGTGCGACGTAATCTTCAAAAGTTGACTCCGGCACAGCTCCGTCATCCGGCAGAAATAGAAAATTTTCTAATTTTGACGGACTGCCGTCCGCTCTCCGCAGCTCGCCGCCGCCGTGCGGAGCCAGTGTAAATTCTGTCATTGATTATAATGGGTGCGTATTTGCTGCGGAGGTCGGACCGGAGCGGGGCGGAGCCGTAACGCATGTGGTGTAATTCCGGGGTAAGAGTCTCTGGATACTGCCCGTCTGGGTCATCCAGTCCATCACAGCTTGGTTGAGTGATTAGGTCGAGAGGCGTGTCCAGCTCACGACCATACAACATCATGGATGGGCTAAGACCTGTGCTGTCATGCGGAGCTGTGCGAAGTGCAAAACAGATTTGTGGTAAAAACTTGTCCCATGCGGTGTGTTTGTCACTCACATAGGCGCGGATAGCTGTTTTAAGTGTTTTGTTTACACGCTCTGTTGCATTTGTTTGCGGGTGATAAGCTGTAGTGAGCCTATGTGTTGAGCCTAGAGCTGACACAGTGTGTTCAAACAACTCACTAACAAAGGGAGAACCTCTGTCTGAAATGAGATAGGTGGGGCTACCATGTCTAGCAAATATTTCACTTAAGAACTTGCTAGCTGCAACCTGGGCTGTGGCCTCTCTAACTGCACACACCTCAATCCACTTCGAGAAATAGTCCACAAAGACCAGCAAATAAGCATTCCCTGATTGAGTACGGGGCAAGGGACCCACAAAGTCCACTCCTGTGTATTCCCAGGTTTTTTTGGGCACAATAGGGACCATGAGACCAGCTTGTTTCTGTTGACTTGGTTTTGTGAGTTGGCAGACCGAGCAAGAGGTGACATAACGTTTGACATCACCTGCCATGCCAGGCCAAAAGAACCTGTGTCGTAGTCTCATCCGGGTTTTGGAAACACCAAGATGGCCAGCAGTGGGGTGGTCATGGTAATAGCTCAGCAGGGTTCCACGAAGAGATGCTGGGGCAAAAAGTTTGAGTTCCTTTAATGGGTGCAAACTGCACATAGTCTTTTGGTCCCTGTAATACAGCAAACTGTCATAGACAGTGTATTGTTCTTGGGATTTATTGTCCATCAGAACTGATGAGTCTGATTCGATGTCTCTAAGGAGCTGACCCGTCACAGGGTCGTCCAGTTGTAGCTGCCTCATGTGCGAACGATCCGATAATAACACTGGGGGCAGTGAACGGAGGTCCAAACTGCCTATAACAGCGTGTTCTGGAAGGATATCAATGGGCGTGTCACTTTGGTTTGGCAGGGGATTCCTGGAAAGAGCATCAGGAACTGCATTGTGTTGTCCCGGCTTGTGAACAATTGAAAAGTCAAAGTCTTGTAGTCTCAAAGACCATCTAGCCAGCCGGCCAGAAGGGTTTGGACGGGACATGAGCCACCTAAGGCTGTTGTGGTCTGTGAAAACAGTCACGTGAAGGCCCTCAACATATGGTCTGAAGTGTTCCAGAGCCCAAATGATGGCCAAACATTCTTTTTCAGGGGTTGAGTATGGTTTCTCAGCCTTGTGTAGAGAACGACTTGCATACGACACTACAATGTCTCGGCCCTCTTCATCTTTTTGCATCAAAGCAGCGCCCAATCCTAGGTCACAGGCATCAACATGAACATAGAAGGGTCTAGCAAAGTCTGGAAATCTTAACACGGGGGCTGACGTGATTCGGTCTTTTAAAACATTCATGGCTTGCTGACAGTTGCCATCCCAGTGAAAAACAGTGTCCTTCTGTGTGAGCTTATGGAGTGGGTCAGCATGCCGTGCATAATCTTGGACAAAGCGCCGATAATAGCCAGTGAGTCCAAGGAACTGTCTGACCTGTTTTACTGTAGATGGTGACTGAAAATCAATGACAGCTTTGATTTTATCATGGTCAGGTTTTATGCCTGCAGGTGTGATGCGATAACCCAAAAATATGAACTCACTCAGACAGAACTGACATTTTTTCAGTTTTAGCGTGAGGCCAGCTGCCTCAAGTCTGTTCAGGACCTCCTCCAAATCTTTTAAGTGCTGCTCGAATGTGGGAGATGTCACCACAATGTCATCTAGGTACACAGCGCATGTTTTGTAGACCAGGCCCGCCAACACAGAGTTCATGAGCCTTTGAAATGTTGCTGGCGCATTGCATAACCCAAACGGCAGCACACGGAACTGGTAGAGGCCACAGTGAGACACAAAAGCTGTTTTTGGTCGGGATTCCTCTGCAACAGCAACTTGCCAATATCCTCGAGCCAAATCCAGGGTTGAGATGTACTTTCCTCTTGCCAGAAAGTCGAGGGATTCATCAATTCGTGGTAATGGATAGGAGTCCTTTTGTGTGACTTGGTTTAAACCTCTATAATCCACGCAGAATCTTGGATCAGAACCAGGTCTATTCACAATCACCACTGGAGCCGCCCATGGACTGGTAGAGGGTTCAATTATGTTGTCCTCCAGCATTTGTTGCACTTGATCCTCAATTAAACGTTTTTTTGTTGGCGATGAGCGATAAGGGGGAAGATTTATGGGCTTGGCGGTTCCGGTATCGATTACATGTTCCGCCCTTGTAGTGTGTCCAAGATGTCCATCAAAGGTGGAGCTGTGGTGGGAAAGAAGATCATACAGATCTGATTTTTGTGTTTCCTCCAGGCTCGCCTCAGCCACTTTTGACTCCATAGTGTCTGACAAAATGTTCAGTGACATAACAGTCTGTTCAGCAGGAAAAAGGTCAAGACTGTGGTCCTCATTTTCATCCAAGGCAGGACAGGGACTGTCATCAATAAAAACTGTCCTTGTCGGTATATGGATGGTTACTGAGGCTCTCATCATAAAGTCCATCCCTAATATGAAAGGGGAAGACAGGTTTTGGATGATGGCGAAGCGTTGATAAAAGCGCTTGTTCATAAAGCCAATACTTAGCCAAGCCACACCATCTGGAAGGCAAGGAGCGTTGTCCGCTAGGCTCACTGGCGGACCCTGCCACTGACGTATTTTTTGTGGACCAATCCTATTAACTTCAATGAGATCTGCACGCACAGCCGAAAGTGAAGCGCCTGTGTCCAGAGTCGCCTCGATGCAGGTTCCATTAAAGTTCAGCTTAGTCTTAAATGGGGTGTTCCAGGTGGCAGTAGAATCATTGTCCTCCACATGACCAAGAATGTGGAATTCACTTGTGGAAAGGTGAGGCTCAGTTAACGTCTGGAGGGAGGATTGCCTCGACGAAATATCCTCCCCCCCCTGAAGTTTCCCGATGGCCTTTGGGGTGCTGCATCTACAGATGGACTGAAGCTTCTATTGTCTGTTTCGGCTTCAGGTGTGTCCAAAGTAGTGGGAGTGAGCTCATTATGGAACCGGGCTGGCACATGTTGTTGAACATGGCCCTGATTACAAGCAGGACACGTTTTTGATGTATATCCAGGATTTGAGCACTTATAACAGTGTGGCTCAGCTCTCTGCTGCTTCCAGTGTCTCTTTTGAAGGTTCTGTTGGCTATCAGGTCCCAGCACAGCATGTAATTCATGAGCCCTGAGCAGCAACTCCATCACAGAAGACACAGGTGAGCCATACAGCGCCACCCTGTATTTTTCAAGTGAATGTTTACATATTAGTTGAATACGCTCTTTTTCGGGTGGTGGGCAACTTAGTTTGTTAAACTCACTCAACATATGAGCTACAAATGTTGGGAGTGGTTCATCAACTGACTGAACCCGGTCTAGTATGCCTCTGAGAATTCTTTCTTGGTTGTCAGTGGGCAGAAAGACTGTTCTGAAAAGTTGGCAGAAGCGCCCCCATGAGTTAATGTGGGAACTAAGGGCGTTAAACCACTTACGAGGCTCTTTTGTTAGAAAATGAGGCAACTCATTCAGAATCTGGACATCTGTTAAATTCAGAGTGGACTTGTATGCTGACACAGCCTGTAACCAGTCCTCTGCCTGCACTTCCCCATCCCCAGCAAATACTGGTGGTTCCAGCTTGGCGTGATGTAGTGCAGCAGCGATCACTCTTGTGGTGTTGGTTAGCTCAGCTGAATGAGTCTGTAGGAAAGAGCTATGCAGGTCCCTCTGAGTTCCAGGATAAGGGCATGGTTTATCCACATTCACAGGAGGCACATATGGTGTTGAGGTGGCTATAGGAGGTGCAGGAGGCTGTTGTGTAGAAAGTCCACCAGACCCACAGGAATTAACCCCATCTAGATGATCCAGCAATTTCTGTTGTAGGGACAATGTAGTTTGAAGGACATCCCTCAGCTGCTGGACGTCATCTTTTAATTCTAGAACCTGTTGATGGAGGTCTGGAGTTCTCTGATGTGGTGGTACAGATTGAAGAAAGTCAGTATCCGTTTCAGAGTCAAAAACAGAAAAATCTGGTTTAAATGCCATTTTGTTTCTTCAACCTCTATGGTAATGTCCAAAGCAAATGGAATTTTCACAGCAGAAAACCTCAGGATTGTGAACAATTTTTTTATTTTTTATTTTTTTTTAATCTTCAGGTTGTTTTGCTTTTAAGTTTATATTGGCAGTAGGGCTCGTAGGCGAGTAAATGTCCAAATATAAAATCTTCTTAAGCAGAGAATCAACCCAGTTCACAGAGTTCAGAGTTCACAGAGTTCAGAGTTCACAGAGTTCACAGAGGTGTGTTGCTCTCCGCTGTCACGGTGTTGGTGCAGGCTCAGTCTGTCCGTATCCTTCCGCAGCTCAACAAGTTGAAGCCCACAAAATAGTCCGCATGACTTATGATTTCCACTGGAAAATAATCCATAAAACTCACCAGGCTTTCAGCAATCGTGAGTTAATTTAGTTAATATGCGGTGGTCTTGTCCTCTTCAGCAGACCAGCAGATGCGCAGCTTTCAGGAATTAAATCCAAACGGGACAGTTCATCACGACGTTCAGCGAGGTGCGGGCAATGAATGGCTCCAGCAAACTTTCAACACTGATCACGACGTACTCCGCTCAGAAACTGTATCCACAAAAACTTGAAAATAATCACCTCCAGTCCAAAGCTGAATCGGTATCCAGGAGGGAAGGTCCAAAATTTGTTCGGGCGCCATTTGCGACGGTTCGGTGAGAGGTTGGAGAAGTTAGCAGCGACCGTTAGTCACTCTCAAAGCAGCAGGACGCACGTTGAATTATTCCACACTTCCAATTTATTAAACTTCGTCCATGTAACGCCAGTTCTCCACAGTACTAAACATTATATTGTCATACATGAGCAAATAATATTAGTTTACCGCTCTGCCCCTCATCGTCACTTGTATACTGTATCCTTAACTACGTGGAATAATAATTCTACTTTTTGTACAAGTGTACAACAACGGAAAATAAAGGGAGTAGGCGCCCCCTTGTGGTGATACCTACTCATCTCTGGGACCCAACCAATATAATGACTGTTACATATGGAGATGAAAAATTATGTTTTTTTATACTGAGACTGGACGAGTAGCTCTCGGTAAACTGCCGACTTCAAAAGTAGCTCTTGGTTCAAAAAAGGTTGGGCACCCCAGAGCGTTCACACAGGGGGCATGCTGTTCTCGGCAGCCATGTTGTTTCTAACGTGAGCTAGGCTAGCTCCCTTAGCATTAGCTCTGTGCAGCCTACGGGCGCCTGGTTAGTTAATGGTTTTTCAAAAGCACAGAGTCGAGCTTTCAGATCAGAACCTCTCCTCCAGAACCAACATGAGAACATTTGTTAAATGTATCATTATCTACAAACGAAGCAGTCACTTCTGGCACACAGGCCCCAGGCCTGTTAAGCTAAGGATAGTGAAAGCTAGCTCTCAATACATTGAAACAAGAAGTCCTGAAAAATAACAAAAAATCAACAAAGGGCAGAAAAAAATAAATGAATAAATAACACTGTTTAAAACCCCTCTCCTGATTTCAGCTTAATGTGAATTCAATCCGAGTGGATCCGAACCAAATCTTATTAGCTTAGCATAAACCTGACGAACCTGGGAGAACCATGCAACAGTGATTCACGTAATTTAAAACATATCAAAGAATGAAGCTCAAAACAAGAACCAGCAAGGAAGCACTAGAACAAAGTCAAGAAACAAAAACACCTTAAAACAAGGATGACTCGCCTGATTCTTAGCTTTTGAGCTAGCAGTTAGCCAACACGGTCGGGTCACGTGGCTCAAAGAAAACACTTAAAATAAAGCATGTGAAACCCACAAACGACCAGAATACAACGCTAGCAAACAGTTTAAAGAGCAGAAGAAAACAGTTCGTAGTAAGTGCGAATGTAGTGTAAAAATTTTAATTTCTCTGAAGTGAACTCGTCAATAAACCGGAATTCCCACTTTCATCTGCACAAAAAAGCACATATTAACAGTTTGAACAGTTTACTTACAGTGCAAGAAGTTAATCCACCGAAGGAGACGTCTCTCTGTAGCTGCATCCAGCTCGAACGACGACCGTAACTGAAAACTGGTTTTAAAAGCGCGCGTGCGTATATGAACATCCGCTTCGAGAGCTGATTCAAATGAGGCAGGCGGAGCAATCCAAAATGCCTGGAGGCGCACATACGCTGCCCGGAACCCTGGCGGACTCGTTGCGTTGAGGCAGAGGCAGACGCCATTTTGGGCAGGGCAAATGAGGCGCTGACGCGTTGTGTAGGCCGCTGAGAAACATCCATAAGTTCACCCTCCATGTTAAAAACTCTTCGTCTGACTCTTCGAAAACAAACAATAAGGCTGCAGAGTAACACACTGGCTGCTAACTGCTATACACGCTCTCTCTAGCGGGGACCGCTTTTTTTCATGGACCACATCCGGCGCTGACCGGATATGGTCCGTGAGCAGTTGTCCGGTTGATTTAAGAGCCCGTAAATAAGTTTTTACGTTTTTACTGATAGATAATTAGTTATTAGCGGTACAGTACTGAATTTTAACAACAACGAAACATTGAACTCTGAGATGAACTCAGGAAAAACAACCGTGACGTCTTTAATGGTACAGTCACACAGAGCAGCGTTTTGAACCTCCAAGAAGCTCCTCACGCACGCAAGTGGACGCACTTGTGAATGCAGCGTGTTCAGACCAAAAAGCCAGAAGCCAGAAGCTGCTGGGTGTGTGGGAGGAGCTTACCGGTATACAGAGCCCTGCACACGGAGTCCTGCTCACTCCGCCAGGCGAGGAGGAGCTGTTTATTTCCGTCTCTGTGGAGCAGACTTGACTGGTCGTGAAGGAATTGTCGCGAACACACAGCTACAATGAGTTTCTCTTCCATAGTTCACGAGCTCGCGGGTCTTTTCTTTTTTTTTCCGACAAACAATACGTCACATAGTGCGCGCGCACCCTCGTTTCCGCGTCACATAGGGACTCTCCCACTGCCCCCTCTCTTCTGCCCCCCGACTCTCCCTGATTGGTTGACACACCAACCAATCAGGTGGAGTTGAGCGGCGTTTGAAAGTTTGAACCGCGAAAACTTCAGCTCAGCTGAAGCGGAACTTGGAAGCCGACGCCGGTTCACGTGCACGAAAAAACGCTCATCAGCACGCTCAACACGCACGCGACCTGACGCCAGACGCCAGGAGGTGCCTAGGTGCGTCCACCATTGACTTTACATGGAGGCTGGAAGCTTTGAGGTAAAAACGCTGCTCGGTGTGACCACACCATTATACTGAAGTGGGTGGAGCATCACCAGGGGTTGCTAGGTGAGGGGCTGGACTCAGGTTGTGGGGGGTTGTCCTGGTGCTTGTGACATCACAAGCGCCAGGATTTGAAAACGAGACATTTATATCACTGAAAAATGTTTATGTTTATGTTTATTAAGTTTGTTCATTTTTTTACAGAAGAAACAATACAAGACAATCTCATGATAGTGTACAAAATGTAAAAAAATGAAAGGTAGGAGAAAGAAGAATAAATCTTATTATATCTGCCCCTTACTTACAACAATCAGATTAAACAACAATAATCAGCCATGTAAACAATAATAATCTTCAACCAACTTTTTCAACAATCAGATTTAACAATAATAATCTTCAACCAACAGTACAAAATGACTAACTCTTTCTAATTTTCTAATTTATACAATACACATTACGCTATTTCATATATATATTTTTAACACATTTGTTTTGATCATTTTTTTAAATGTAAACATTGACTTGGCATTTTTAACAACATTCTCCAAGCCAAAAATAAATATACTTAGAGTAAATATACCACTGGGTGCATTTTTTTGGCCCTAGGACTGTTTTTTTAAGAAGTACATAACCAAAGTTGAGTTAAAAAAAACATTAAAAAGTGAATTTTGTATCTTTGGTCCCCTTTAAGCTGCAGTGGACAAATGATTATTTTTTTGTTCAATGCAAAGAAAAGGCTGTCCGTCTCATCTGTAAAGAGGCGGTGGCGGTATTCAAAGAATACAATCTGTGGCGACACTATGAATCCCGTCACAAAGACAAGTATGATAGCTTGCGTGGCCTAACAT
>JBBPBX010109329.1:0-11028 GCA_038048925.1 Garcialebias charrua | reverse complement strand
GGAAGGGAGGGGGAGGGGGAGCTTGACGTGCTGGAACTTACAGCAGAGACCGGAGCAGAGGAGGTCAGGAGGGGCTAATATGCTAACTCTGGACTGCTGGACCGCGATTGGAAATACAGAGACCTTATTTTTTGGAGCGGAGGTTTACGAGGCAGAGAGGCTACAGCTGAGCAACGAGCTAACATGCTAACAGACGTTGTTGTAAACGCTGTGGACCGCGTAAAGCTGCAGGAGCTCGGAGGTGCACGAGCTAACATGCTAACAGACGGAGGAAGAATAGACCAGCTCCCAGTAAGGAATTAACTATTTTTTTCCTTCATTGTGGCTCCAAATGTACTGTATGTGTTTTTTTGATGATTATGCAGGGTACTGTGTTAGGATAGGCTAAGTGCTTGGTAACTGTACAGTACCGTACATGTACGTGTATATTGGGCGGCCAGTGTGTATGTGTATTTCGACTTACGACGATTTTCGTGTTACGAACAGGCATACGAACGGAACTCTGTTATAAGTCGGGGACTACCTGTACACAGTTTCCCTTTGTTACAACTTATTCCACCCGTGTAGAGAACATTAGGTCAAATAAAAACGATGTCATTATGTGTGTGTGTGTGTGTGTGTGTGTGTGTGTGTGTGTGTGTGTGTGTGTGTGTGTGTTGGTGCAAGCGTATTGGCCCGCCTATGCGCCAGACTACGTACCGACATTATCGGGACATTTGGTATTAGCCAGCCTTTGCCAATGTCCGGATAAAACATGGATTGTATCCAAATATATTAATATGTAAACATTGTTTTTTCTCATCAATATCAGAGTAACTTGTGTCTAAATGGCTGCCTGGATGAGTTGGAGTGTGCTTTAACACTTAAAATTGTTTTAATAAAAAGTTATTTACATTTATAAAATTGTCTGGCGAAGCACCTCCCCAGGAATATGTGTGTGGTGTGTGTCTTTTTGTGTATCGGTTGCATTTATTGAAGCCGTGTGTGTGGCTCACTGACACACAGCGCGCCAAACTGCAACGCCCCTCCTCTGCTCCCTGTTGTGGGCGGGGCCTCAGCCGAGGTTTTAAAAGTTAAACCCCTCGAGCTGACACGTGTAGAGACGTAATGGCTTCCTTTCTGCAGTATGACGGCCTGAGGTGAGCGGAGATTTTAAAAGTTTAAAAGTTTAAACCGTGGATTTTGCAGCACGTGGACGGAGGTATTGACTGCACAGAGGTAAGAATTAATTTAAATTTATTTTTTATTTTTTTTGCTTTGAGGACATTGAAGTAAATGTTAGCGTGTGTAACGTGACACGCTGTGTGAATGTTGTAGCAAACTTTATCAACATTTATATAAATTAGCAACTATCTGTGCATGAGTTTTGAGTGGTTTGAGCGGTTATTTAATAATAATAATAATAATAATGAATTCAATTTGTAATGCACTTTTCATTAATAAAAATCTCAAAGTGCTACAATGTGTAACAAGGTAAAGATAAAAATAAAACAAGTGATAAAATCAAATAAAATCAACAATAATATCGACTAAGATCAAAGATAAAATCATGTATGTTTAGGCTTGCTTAAAAAATAAATAAAATAAAACAAGTGATAAAATCAAGTAAAATCAATAAAGATATCAGCTAAGATCAAAGATAAAATCATGTGAAAGCAGAATAGGCTTGCTTAAAAAGAAAAGTCTTAATGCCGCTTTTAAAGTCAACCAGTGACTGTGGAGCTCTCAGGTCATCAGGGAGGGAGTTCCACAGGCGGGGGGCAGCCACACAGAATGCTCGGTCTCCCATGGTCCTCAATTTGGTCCGAGGAATATGAAGTAAATTACTGTTCTGTGACCGTAGAGACCGGGTGGATGAATATGGTGCAAGAATGTCCTTTAGATAGTCAGGTGAAGTGCCGTGCAAGCATTGATGGGTAATGAGAGCAGTTTTATATTGAATTCTGTAGGTGACAGGAAGCCAATGGAGGTTATGGAGAATGGGTGTAATATGATCAAATTTGCGAACTCTCAACAGAATCCTAGCTGCACTGTTTTGAATATATTGAAGCTTCTGAATGTTTTTGCCAGGGATACCAATAAACAGGGAGTTGCAGTAGTCGAACGTGACGAAGATGAGACGAAGAAAAATGTAAACTCACGTAGCGTGACGACGTCGCCACAGCGTGACACGTTGTAGCAAACTTGATCAACATTTTTATAAACTAGCAACAATAGAGCGGATTCGGATGTTGTCAGTCCATACAATGGGCGCTATCAACTGTTATCACAGTTAGCACTTTGAGATTTTCGTTAATGAAAAGTGCGTTATAAATTGAATTCATTATTATTATTATTATTATTATCATCCCCATAGTCTATCGGAGAAAATGTCCAACGTACCTCTTAACATGTTTAAAAGAACGTAATCGAAACCTAACCACGTAGCTAAAGACGGAGCATGTTGTCATTCATTGTAAGGGTGATAACGTACCTTTAAACCTCGTAAGAGGTAGAAGATGGGCCTTTTGACCGCATTGAATGAGGATGATAACAGATGATAGCGCCCATAGAATGGACTGATAACATCCGAAGCGGGTGAACAATATCTATGCATCACTTGTGGGTGTTTTGAGTGGTTATTTAGTAAAATAAGTGGTTTGGACATGTCCAGAGGAGGGACAGTGGTTTGGACATGTCCAGAGGGGGGACAGTGGTTTAGGAGGGACAGTGGTTTGGACATGTCCAGAGGAGGGACAGTGGTTTAGACATGTCCAGAGGAGGGACAGTGGTTTAGGAGGGACAGTGGTTTGGACATGTCCAGAGGAGGGACAGTGGTTTGGACATGTCCAGAGGAGGGACAGTGGTTTGGACATGTCCAGAGGAGGGACAGTGGTTTGGACATGTCCAGAGGAGGGACAGTGGTTTGGACATGTCCAGAGGAGGGACAGTGGTTTGGACATGTCCAGAGGAGGGACAGTGGTTTGGACATGTCCAGAGGAGGGACAGTGGTTTGGACATGTCCAGAGGAGGGACAGTGGTTTGGACATGTCCAGAGGAGGGACAGTGGTTTGGACATGTCCAGAGGAGGGACAGTGGTTTGGACATGTCCAGAGGAGGGACAGTGGTTTGGACATGTCCAGAGGAGGGACAGTGGTTTGGACATGTCCAGAGGAGGGACAGTGGTTTGGACATGTCCAGAGGAGGGACAGTGGTTTGGACATGTCCAGAGGAGGGACAGTGGTTTGGACATGTCCAGAGGAGGGACAGTGGTTTGGACATGTCCAGAGGAGGGACAGTGGTTTGGACATGTCCAGAGGAGGGACAGTGGTTTGGACATGTCCAGAGGAGGGACAGTGGTTTGGACATGTCCAGAGGAGGGACAGTGGTTTGGACATGTCCAGAGGAGGGACAGTGGTTTGGACATGTCCAGAGGAGGGACAGTGGTTTGGACATGTCCAGAGGAGGGACAGTGGTTTAGACATGTCCAGAGGAGGGACAGTGGTTTAGACATGTCCAGAGGAGGGACAGTGGTTTGGACATGTCAAGAGGAGGGACAATGGTTTGGACATGTCCAGAGAAGGGACAGTGGTTTGGACAAGTCCAGAGGAGGGACAGTGGTTTGGACATGTCCAGAGGAGGGACAGTGGCTTAGACATGTCCAGAGGAGGGACAGTGGCTTAGACATGTCCAGAGGAGGGACAGTGGTTTGGACATGTCCAGAGGAGGGACAGTGGTTTGGACATGTCCAGAGGAGGGACAGTGGTTTAGACATGTCCAGAGGAGGGACAGTGGTTTAGGAGGGACAGTGGTTTGGACATGTCCAGAGGAGGGACAGTGGTTTGGACATGTCCAGAGGAGGGACAGTGGTTTGGACATGTCCAGAGGAGGGACAGTGGTTTAGGAGGGACAGTGGTTTGGACATGTCCAGAGGAGGGACAGTGGTTTGGACATGTCCAGAGGAGGGACAGTGGTTTAGGAGGGACAGTGGTTTGGACATGTCCAGAGGAGGGACAGTGGTTTGGACATGTCCAGAGGAGGGACAGTGGTTTGGACATGTCCAGAGGAGGGACAGTGGTTTGGACATGTCCAGAGGAGGGACAGTGGTTTGGACATGTCCAGAGGAGGGACAGTGGTTTGGACATGTCCAGAGGAGGGACAGTGGTTTGGACATGTCCAGAGGAGGGACAGTGGTTTGGACATGTCCAGAGGAGGGACAGTGGTTTGGACATGTCCAGAGGAGGGACAATGGTTTGGACATGTCCAGAGGAGGGACAGTGGTTTGGACATGTCCAGAGGAGGGACAGTGGTTTGGACATGTCCAGAGGAGGGACAGTGGGTATATTGGTAGAAGGATGTTAGAAATGCAGCTGCAGGAAAAAGACAAAGAGGAGATATATGGATGCAGTTAGAGAGGACATGGAGGTAGTTGGAGTGAGGACAGAGGATGCAGAGGACAGAGTGAGGTGGAGGAGGATGACTCGCTGTGGCGACCCCTGAAAAGGGAAAAGCCGAAAGAAGAAGAAGCGTTAACATTTAACTTGACCACTGCAGCGTGACAAGCTGTGAACGCTGTATTGTAACATAAAGAGAGGTTTTAATGTTTCCAACGTCATTTTTCTGCTAATTCTGCTCTTTTTTTTTTTTTTTTTACCTCTGAGCAGTGAGCAGACGGACGAACTGCGTCGTTACGTCATCACGTCATCACGTTGCAGCCTCGTTACGTCATCACGTTGACTGCAGTTTTATGTAGGTATAAGAATACTGTTGTTGGAATACTGAATACTGAATAATACAGAATACTGTATAAGTGTATTGTATAAACTTGAGAATTGTTTTTTAACTTTTTCATATTTTTACATGTACAGGTTTTCAGCTAGTCCAAGAGGTCATTTGGTATTTGGTGAGTCAAACATCCCGCCTTCCTGAAAACAGACAGATGGATTCTTTACTGACTGAGGTCCACGCTTTATCCATCCATCCATGCATTCATCCATCCATCAAACATCCATCCATCAAACATCCATCCATCCATCATCCATCAAACATCCTACCTTCCTAAACCCAGACATATGGATTCTTTACTGACTGAGGTCCAAGCTTTATCCATCCATCCATCTATCAAACATCCATCCATCCATCAAACATCCATCCATCCATCCATCAAACATCCATCCATCCATCAAACATATATCCATCCATCAAACATCCATCCATCCATCAAACATCCTGCCTTACTGAACCCAGACAGATGGATTATTTACTGACTGAGGTCCACGCTTTATCCATCCATACATCCATCCATCCATCAAACATCCACACATCCATCCATCCATCCATCCATCAAACATCATCCATCCATCATCAAACATCCTGCCTTCCTGAACCCAGACATATGGATTCTTTACTGACTGAGGTCCACGCTTTATCCATCCATCCATGCATTCATCCATCCATCAAACATCCATCCATCAAACATCCATCCATCCATCATCCATCAAACATCCTACCTTCCTAAACCCAGACATATGGATTCTTTACTGACTGAGGTCCAAGCTTTATCCATCCATCCATCTATCAAACATCCATCCATCCATCAAACATCCATCCATCCATCCATCAAACATCCATCCATCCATCAAACATATATCCATCCATCAAACATCCATCCATCCATCAAACATCCTGCCTTACTGAACCCAGACAGATGGATTATTTACTGACTGAGGTCCACGCTTTATCCATCCATACATCCATCCATCCATCAAACATCCACACATCCATCCATCCATCCATCCATCAAACATCATCCATCCATCATCAAACATCCTGCCTTCCTGAACCCAGACATATGGATTCTTTACTGACTGAGGTCCACGCTTTATCCATCCATCCATGCATTCATCCATCCATCAAACATCCATCCATCAAACATCCATCCATCCATCATCCATCAAACATCCTACCTTCCTAAACCCAGACATATGGATTCTTTACTGACTGAGGTCCAAGCTTTATCCATCCATCCATCTATCAAACATCCATCCATCCATCAAACATCCATCCATCCATCCATCAAACATCCATCCATCCATCAAACATATATCCATCCATCAAACATCCATCCATCCATCAAACATCCTGCCTTACTGAACCCAGACAGATGGATTATTTACTGACTGAGGTCCACGCTTTATCCATCCATACATCCATCCATCCATCAAACATCCACACATCCATCCATCCATCCATCCATCAAACATCATCCATCCATCATCAAACATCCTGCCTTCCTGAACCCAGACATATGGATTCTTTACTGACTGAGGTCCACACTTTATCCATCCATCCATCAAACATCCATCCATCCATCCATCCATCAAACATCCATCCATCATTCATCCATCAAACATCCATCCATCTATCTATCCATCCATCTATCAAACATCCGGCCTTCTTGAAACCAGACAGATGGATTCTTTACTGACTGAGGTCCACGCTTTATCCATCCATACATACATCCATCTATCAAACATCCATCCATCCATCCATCAAACATCCATCCATCCATCCATCAAACATCCATCCATCATCCATCCATCAAACATCCTGGCTTCCTGAACCTAGACAGATGGATTCTTTACTGACTGAGGTCCACGCTTTATCCATCCATCCATCCATCAAACATCCATCCATCCATCCATCCATCAAACATCCATCTATCCATCCATCAAACATCCTGCCTTACTGAACCCAGACAGATGGATTCTTTACTGACTGATGTCCACGCTTTATCCATCCATCCATCAAACATCCACACATCATCCATCAAACATCCATCCAAACATCCACACATCATCCATCAAACATCCATCCATCAAACATCCATCCATCATCCATCCATCAAACATCCATCCATCTATCCATCCATCTATCAAACATCCTGTCTTCCTGAACCCAGACAGATGGATTCTTTACTGACTGAGGTTCATGCTTTATCCATCCATACATACATCCATCCATCCATCTATCAAACATCCATCCATCCATCAAACATCCAGCCTTGCTGAACCCAGACGGATAGATTCTTTACTGACTGAGGTCCACGCTTTATCCATCCATCCATGCATCCATCCATCCATCCATCCATCCATCCATGCATCCATCTATCAAACATCATCCATCCATCCATCAAACATCCTGCCTTCTTGAAAACAGACATATGGATTCTTTACTGACTGAGGTCCACGCTTTATCCATCCATCCATGCATCCATCCATCCATAAAACATCCATACATCCATCCATCCATCAAACATCCTGCCTTCCTGAACCAGACAGATGGATTCTTTACTGACTGAGGTCCACGCTTTATCCATACATCCACCCATCCATCCATCAAACATCCATCTATCCATCATCAAACATCCATCCATCAAACATCCTGCCTTGCTGAACCCAGACAGATGGATTCTTTACTGACTGAGGTCCACGCTTTATCCAACCATCCATGCATCCATCCATCTATCAAACATCTATCCATCAAACATCCATCATCCATCAAACATCCTGCCTTCCTTAACCCAGACATATGGATTCTTTACTGACTGAGGTCCACGCTTTATCCATCCATCTATCAAACATCCATCCATCCATCAAACATCCATCTATCAAACATCCATACATCCATCATCCATCCATCAAACATCCATACATCTATCCATCAAACATCCTACCTTCCTGAACCCAGACAGATGGATTTACTGACTGAGGTCCACACTTTATCCATCCATCCATCCATCCATCAAACATCCATCCATCCATACATCCATGCATCAAACATCCATCCATCCATCTATCCATCAAACATCTCAAACATCCATCAAACATCCATCCATCCATCCATCAAACATCTATCCATCCATCAAACATCCATCCATCCATCAAACATCCTGCCTTGCTGAACCCAGACAGATGGATTCTTTACTGACTGAGGTCCATGCTTTATCCATCCATTCATCCATCCATCCATCCATCAAACATCCACACATCCATCCATCCATCCATGCATCCATCCATCAAACATCATCCATCCATCATCAAACATCCTGCCTTCCTGAACCCAGACATATGGATTCTTTATTGACTGAGGTCCACACTTTATCCATCCATCCATCAAACATCCATCCATCCATCAAACATCCATCCATCATTCATCTATCAAACATCCATCCATCTATCTATCCATCCATCTATCAAACATCCGGCCTTCTTGAAACCAGACAGATGGATTCTTTACTGACTGAGGTCCACGCTTTATCCATCCATACATACATCCATCTATCAAACATCCATCCATACATCCATCCATCCATCAAACATCCAGCCTTGCTGAACGCAGACAGATGGAGTCTTTACTGACTGATGTCCACCTTTTATCCATCCATGCATGCATCCATCCATCCATCCATCAAACATCCATCCATCCATCCATGTATCCATCCATCAAATATCATCCATCTATCCATCAAACATCTTGCTTTCTTAAAAACATGATAAACTGAAATTGTGTGTGTGTTTGTGTGTGTGACTGTTTTGTGGTTTCTAAGGACAGTGTTTTGTCAGGACAGTAATGAACTGTAATCTGCTTGTCTGTTTATAGCATATGACAATGTCCATAAAAACCACAAAACAGTCACACACACAAACGCACACAATTTCAGTTGAACATGTTATATTTACATGTATATGTCTATCTGTACAGTATATGTATATGCATATACAGTATACATGTATATGCATATATGTATATACACTGTATATGAATATGCATATATGATATGCTTATATACATGTATATATGTATATTTGTGTGTATGTATATGACATAGATATCAATTTTATAAATAATGCAGGGATTGTTATGTATGACTTCAATATTATTAGTCACAGTTTTTAAATTTATAGTTTTCTTTCATTCAGCTAATTTTAATTTCATCTTAGTCCACCCATCATGAGAGGAGTTTTGTAAATACTATGTCCATCCATCTTTCCTTTATGTGAGATGGATACTTTGGCCAAAAACAATCATGTAATGTTTATTGGTTTACATGTGACAGCAGCTATCATCAAAATGTAGAATTTCCTCTAAATATAAGTATAAATGATCTGTTCCAGATGACGTGAACACGTCCAGAGTCAGGAGATCGCAGGTAGCCAGAAGAGCGATCAACTTCCATTAAACACGAGTACCAAGGTACATTTTAGTTCTTGTGTTCCTAAACAGATATACTTGCTACGTGTGGATTCATCAACCTTATTGTTCAATTGTGTGTGTATGGGAGTGTATTGTGGTTTTTTTATGGACAGTTGTTTGTTAGGACAGTCATACGCTAGTCTGGTTAAAACCAAACCCTGTCCTTCACTTTGCTTCGTACTAGGGTCTGGCATTCCTCCCATTGAAAACGATTTCTCCGGTCTATTTTTGACCGGACCAATCAGAGAACAGAAGGCGTAGTTTTGTTAGCTTAGCCTGGCAAGGTCCAGGCTATTCAGATAAAAAGCTCAGAAACCACTTGGTGGATATTTTTTCTGCTACCAGTGTGTAATTATATGGCTCTAATTTACTGACTGTTGGCCTTGATGAAACATTTGAGATAAAATTCGATTTTTTATCATTTATTTTCGTAGCGCACCCTGAGGCTGTTTGGAAAATGTGAAACCGAAACTATTTAAATCCAGCAGATTTGACCATTTCGTGAATTGATTTAGGAACTGTTAAGCTCAGAAACACTTCTGATAAAACGTCAGCTAAGAAATATAGTTTTTCTCAGGAAAGAAATAATAGTTTTTTACCTTGTTTTCTGGAAAATTCCTTCGTGGTGGCAGCCATTTTAACTGACGACGTCAGTCGACGTCGTTCAAAACTCCGCCTTCTGTTCTCTGATTGGTCTGTTAATCTGCCAATCCGCCTTCTGTTCTCTGATTGGTCCGGTCAAAAATCGACCGGAGGAATCGTTGTCTATGGGACAAATCCCAGACCCAGCAGTGAAGGGAAATAGAATTGAGCGGAGCTGTGCAGGTATGGCGAGGGCCAGGCTAGTCATACGCTATAAACAATCAGACAATCAATCAGATGGCAGTTCATTACAGTCCTGATAAAACACTGTCCTTAAAAACCATAAAACAGTCACACACACAAACACACAATTTCAGTTGAACATGTTATATTTACATGTCTATGTCCATCTGGACAGTCAGAGAGACATTCAGCAGGTAGACAGTCAGAGAGACATTCAGCAGGTAGACAGTCAGAGAGACACTCAGCAGGAGGACAGTCAGAGAGACACTCAGCAGGTGGACAGTCAGAGAGACATTCAGCAGGTAGACAGTCAAAGAGACACTCAGCAGGAGGACAGTCAGAGAGACATTCAGCAGGTGAACAGTCAGAGAGACATTCAGCAGGTGGACAGTTAGAGAGACACTCAGCAGGTGGACAGTCAGAGAGACACTCAGCAGGTAGACAGTCAGAGAGACACTCAACAGGTGGACAGTCAGAGAGACATTCAGCAGGTAGACGGTCAGAGAGACATTCAGCAGGTAGACAGTCAGAGAGACACTCGGCAGGAGGACAGTCAGAGAGACACTCAGCAGGTGGACAGTCAGAGAGACATTCAGCAGGTAGACAGTCAGAGAGACACTCAGCAGGAGGACAGTCAGAGAGACATTCAGCAGGTGGACAGTCAGAGAGACATTCAGCAGGTAGACAGTCAGAGAGACACTCAGCAGGAGGACAGTCAGAGAGACATTCAGCAGGTGGACAGTCAGAGAGACACTCAGCAGGTGGACAGTCAGAGAGACATTCAGCAGGAGGACAGTCAGAGAGACATTCAGTAGGTGGACAGTCAGAGAGACACTCAGCAGGTGGACAGTTAGAGAGACATTCAGCAGGTGGACAGTCAGAGAGACATTCAGCAGGTGAACAGTCAGAGAGATACTCAGCAGGAGGACAGTCAGAGAGACACTCAGCAGGAGGACAGTCAGAGAGACA
>JBBPBX010109328.1:0-11028 GCA_038048925.1 Garcialebias charrua | reverse complement strand
CACAGGGTATATGCAGAAATTCCAGAGTTGAATTTAATACCTTTTAATACCTTTTTAATACCATCAAAATATTTTTTAATACCATCACGGCACCGAGCTGTAACCGTAGCGGCAACCTGTTGTACTTCAGTTCTAGAGCAACTAATTGTAAAGTGATAGATTACTGTCATTTTCTTCCTAAACTTTGGTAGTAAATGTAGTTTTATAATAATTACTGGATACATCAATTTGCTTCTTGCCTCAATAAAAGCACTGACCTACTTGTTATTTAAATCTAACCCAAGAGAAAAAGTTTAATTGTTCCCAAATGTCATGAACGGCTGGGACATATCACCACACCACACATAACATATCTCTAATGGCAAACAAAAAACTGTAAACTTGAAAACAGAACAGTTTAGTTAAAATAATTCAACACTGTGACTGAACACATGCATAATTCAAAAAGAGAGGTAGAAAAACTACTGTATTTTTCATCCTTTAAGTTGCAGTTTTTTGCATAATTTACATGCCTTGCAACTTATAGGACGAAGTGACATATTTATAGATTTTTTTCCCATATTTAAAAACCATTTGACTGAAATATGACCGTTTCATTCATTCTGACTGAAAAAAAAACGGTTCATGATATCCATTGTAGTAATGTCGTATGGCATGCTGTTGTATCATGTAATAGGAAAACGTGCCTATAATGACAAATTTAAAAAAGTTCAAGACAAAAACAACTGGACTTTATTTATTATACTATTTATTATACTATTATACTATACTTTATTGTTTTTTTATTGCACTTTTTAGAATTCACCATGTCCTGGATGACTGAGAATCTTCACTAGCTATTAATGACTCAATCGGCCTGCCATACTCTCCCCACCTCTCTGCTTGAACCTTCAATCCAGCAGCAAGCTGCACCACGGTGGCGAAATGCAGCTAATTTGACCATTAAAGTGCATTTATTAAGAAAATGACAGACAGAAAAACACCTCTGCTATAATTTCGAGCTAACAAATAATTGTTTAGGTAATTTTCTTGTTAAATGTCGGCGAAACGAGCCGCGCTCCTTTTTCCTGTTTGTCACCGCTGAGCGATCACGGAGCACACAGGCACTGAGGCAGCGACACTTTTTTTTAAATAAAGCCGATTTAACCATTAAAGTACATTTATTAAGAAAACGTTAGACTGAGACACCCCTTTTGCTATAATTTCGAGCTAACAAACAATTGTTTAGGTACATTTCTTGTTAAATGTCGGAGGATAAAGCCGCGCTCCTCTTTCCTGTTTCTTTTTACAGACATGATACCAGCTGTAGGTGCGCGCGCACACTGACTGACGATATGACGTCTTTGTTTTAGCTAAGGTCCTACTTGGAACATAAAATTAGAAAAGATAAATAAATTCACAGACCTTTTTTAAGACGCCAGAAAGGGAAAAATATAGTTGTGTAGGTTTAAAAAAAATTAATACCTCGCCAGATGACGTTTATTACTTTTTAATACTTTTTAATGGCCTTAATTTGTGTTAATTTCATTTACTACCTTTTAATACCTTTTACAACCCCGCGGATACCCTGAATAAAACATATACTTAAGTAAGGAATGACACACTTTAAAGCTGCTATATGTAACTTTTCTAACAATATATTTTTAACATATTTCTTCACTCTGTCACTAGATTGATGTTAGAGAGGTAATCTCTGAAAAAAATATATATATATATTGTCCCCTTGCTTCTCCAGGTGGTAAATAAGCATTTCTAAAAAGAAAAAGTGACCCGCCATTTTCCAGCCAATAAAAACAAAGTTTGTAACCAGCCAATAAAAACCGAGCTTGAATTTGAATCAGCCAATAAAAACAGAGCTTGAATTTGAATTTTAACAGACCACAAGGGGGCAGAGCCATATATGGCTCTGAGGGGGAGGGATCAGAATGCTTTGCTTGTTGAAATTTTTTCTAAGTGCTGCAGTTCTACAGAAACTGCAGACTGAACCTTTAAGGTGAGTAAGTGTTGTTGCATGTGCATCATATGACAAACCAACATTCACTTATGCATATATCTTAAGTTACATTGCCAATTCATACATGTCATCCTCTTTTATTTATGTTTTTCTTCCTGGTCATTGGCTAAAAAAAAGGCTACGAGTAGTATTTTTCATTCATTCAACCTTTATTTATACAGGCTAGCCTCGTTGAGTCACGGGGACTCATTTACAAGAGGGACCTGTCTCACTCACACCAAACAACCATCCACTCTCTCACTCACACCTAGGGTCAATTCAGAGTCACCAATCAGCCTAACATGCATGTTTTTGGTCTGTGGGAGGAAACCGGAGTACCCGGAGGAAACCCACGCATGCACGGGGAGAACATGCAAACTCCAGTATATAAACAATTAAAAAATATCCTTTGTGTGGAATGTCCAGTGGTTTCACAGATACGTATGAATAAATGAGAAGCAGCGCCTGAAATAAGGATAAATGTTATAAAAGTGCTAAGTAAAATGGAAGGTTTGTGATCAATCTGTATTATGAATGAAATAAATATTTGGATATTTTCAAATAACATATTTTTATGTAACACAGGCAACTATAAATGCATTGGTCAACAAAAAAGCGCTGACCAGGGCTGAGGCTGTGGACCTGATTGAGCATTGCCAGATGGAGGAGAGGTAAGCAAATTAGAGTGTCTGAAGCTGTATTAGCATCTTTACTATTCATTATATTTAGACAAGTAATTTTTTCATAATGTAATGTCTTTTTTGCAGCGAGAGAGACGAGCTGGTTATGCAGTTGACAAGAGAACTAGAGAAACGTTCAAATGTTTAAAGTAAAAAAAGAGTTTTGAAACCAAATTGTAAAAAGTACTAAGTTTTGCATTTTTCCATTTTCTTAAATAATACTTGTTTAACAGGTGAAACAAAAACACAGAAGAAGAGACTTTCTTATTTATGCTTTTCTTTACATTCTTCTAAAAAATATGTTATTACTGTAGAATAAATGTTATATATTCAAAGTAGATGACATGCCAGGTTATGAAGATAGTCTGTTGTGGTTCGAAAACAATGCAAGCTTGAGAGGGGAAGGTTGTCAATGTGCCTCTTGTCGTCAAGTGTTTGTCTGAGCAGTGTGCTGTCTAACCAGCCTGTGTGATGTCCCTGTTCCCTTGATTTCTAGTTCCATGCCAAGTAATTTTTTGTGCCTCCTGGAAAGCCTTTTTGTTGCATGTTAAATAAAGTTTTAAATTATTTTTGAAATACACCTGTGCCCTGGGTCATTCTGTCATTCATTGAAGGCATAAACATTGATGAAATTTAATTTAATGAAGTTTCACAAATCAGAAAAACGTTTCACAAAGCTCAAACTTAGTTTTATATATTCTTCTATTAGTCTAGATTAATATAGTCCTGGTTTGAAGAGTCCAGGTCTTGTGGTTTTTGAGCTAGACCGGGTCAAATATGGTCCAGTAGACTAAAAATGATGAAAAACTAACTTTGGTCAAGTTTCACAAATCAGAAAAACGTTTCACAAAGCTCAAACTTAGTTTTATATATTCTTCTATTAGTCTAGATTAATATAGTCCTGGTTTGAAGAGTCCAGGTCTTGTGGTTTTTGAGCTAGACCGGGTCAAATATGGTCCAGTAGACTAAAAATGATGAAAAACTAACTTTGGTCAAGTTTCACAAATCAGAAAAACGTTTCACAAAGCTCAAACTTAGTTTTATATATTCTTCTATTAGTCTAGATTAATATAGTCCTGGTTTGAAGAGTCCAGGTCTTGTGGTTTTTGAGCTAGACCGGGTCAAATATGGTCCAGTAGACTAAAAATGATGAAAAACTAACTTTGTGGAAGTTTCACAAATCAGAAAAACGTTTCACAAAGCTCAAACTTAGTTTTATATATTCTTCTATTAGTCTAGATTAATATAGTCCTGGTTTGAAGAGTCCAGGTCTTGTGGTTTTTGAGCTAGACCGGGTCAAATATGGTCCAGTAGACTAAAAATGATGAAAAACTAACTTTGTAAAAGACTTCTGGACAGAAGTCGAAACGTTTGCTGTTACAAATAAAGTCCAGTTGATCCTGAATTGAACGCCTTTTTGATTTATCATGTCCTGGATGACTGAGAATCTTCACCAGCATATAACTTTGTGGAAGTTTCACAAATCAGAAAAACGTTTCACAAAGCTCAAACTTAGTTTTATATATTCTTCTATTAGTCTAGATTAATATAGTCCTGGTTTGAAGAGTCCAGGGGCCTCATGTATCAACCGTGCGTGCGCACAAAAACCTTGCGTGCGTCACTATCCACGCAAAACCCTGTATGTATCAAAACTGAACTGAACGTGAATATGTGCGCATCCAGGTACATTTCCACGCCAGCTCCAGAGCACGCGTACGCACGTTTCTGTGGTTCTTGTTCCTTTGGCGACACTTACAGGTGATTCAGAGAAACTGAAGCCCCACAGTCTGTGGTTGACTTTAAGAGCGGCTTGAAGACCTTTCTTTTCAACCGAGCATACTCTTCCTCCTCATGATTCTACTTTTGATCATAGCTGATACTGTTGTTGATTTTAATTGTTTATTAAATGTTTTATTGACATTTAATTCTGTTGCACCTTGTAGCACTTTGAGATTTTCATTAATGAAAAGTGCGTTATAAATTGAATTCATTATTATTATTATTATTATTATTATTAACTGTTCATGATGTGAAAATGATTAATATTCCCATCAAACACACGATTAACAAGTATTACATCCACATGACGCAGTTAAATAAAGCACGCGCAAAGTTGTGCCAAAAATAAATTTAACAGGAACGGATTCATTCAGCCTTACTGGAGGATATAATAAATACGTAGTGTAACACGCAGAGCATTTATTTATAAACAGATATAATTTTCTGATCTAGGATATGGCTTATCAGCCGTTTCCAGAAATAATCATTTTTCAGTTTGGCACTGCTGCGCTCTGGAGCAACACAGGAGCCGTGCATCACGCACATCAGAAGCAGCGATCAAACTGTTCCCGAGCTATGAGGGAGCTGCAGGCCGATCAGGGCTGTCCAGTCCACACAAAGCCTGATCAATGGAATGTCTCATCCATATGATTCCAAAGGCTGAGTGGTCGCGCTTTGGAGCGCGCGCGCACCCTCGCCGGTGTTACACGGCAGCTGGAGGTGATTCATGATCTGCGTTTATTGTAGATTTCTCCAAAATGACACGTGAAAGTACACCATATATAACTTGTAGGAGAGTAAAGGCTTCACAGACAAACAGATTGCGCACAATGTGGCGCGCGCAGCGTTTGGAGACTCCAACATCACGTCATGTCATGAAAACTCTCCACTGAGACGCACAGACCCGTTTCTTCATATCATCTATTAAATAAACAAAGATCTATGTTCAACCAAACATCCAAGTTCCTCTGTGTTTACAGTAATTATGGTAATAAACTCGTGCGCAAAGTTAATATTTTCACTCAGAATGAATGGATGAGCCGTTGCGCACCAAAGCAGGGTGCGCGCACACACAAATACCGACACACAATCACTCGTTCTTTGCGTGATGAACACATTTTATTACTATTCTTACTTAGGATTATTTTCCTCACTCATATTATATTAAATTCATTATTTTCCTGAATCTAGAAATCATTTCTGATCGCGCAGGGATCAAACAAACATGTCCTTCACACATGCAGGAAGTAATTTGCATCTGTTTAACATATGTAAATGAAGGCGTGTCAGGGGAGGTGTCTCACGTGCGCTCAGTTCCACGTTGGTTGTGATGTACAAAAGGAATGTGCGTGGATTCCGGTGTACGCACAGTTTGATACATCTGGATTTTTTTGTGCGTACACACTTTTCTGGATTTGACCGTACGTCACTTTTCAGTAGGAAATCCACGCAAGTCTTTGTACATGAGGCCCCAGGTCTTGTGGTTTTTGAGATAGACCGGGTCAAATATGGTCCAGTAGACTAAAAATGATGAAAAACTAACTTTGGTCAAGTTTCACAAATCAGAAAAACGTTTCACAAAGCTCAAACTTAGTTTTATATATTCTTCTATTAGTCTAGATCAGTGTTTTTCAACCTTTTTTGAGCCAAGGCACAGTGTTTTCATTGAAAAAATCCCGAGGCACACCACCAACCAAAATTGTAAACATAGATACAATGTATCCGCCTATATTAAATATATAGTCATTCTTATCAAAGTGTCTTGAATAGGAATGAAATGAACACAAAAATGTATTTTTATCATGTTTTATATTTCTTATTTCAAGGTGCACTTAACATGAAATTGCACTTAACATGCCTTGAAATAAACCTGAACAGTACCACAACAATGTGTTCTTAAAATTAAAGAGGATGAAATTGCACTTAACATGCCTTCAAATAAACCTGAACAGTGCTACACCAATGTGGTCTTAAAATTAAAGAGGATGAAATTGCACTTAACATGCCTTCAAATACACCTGAACAGTGCCACAACAATGTGGTCTTAAAATTAAAGAGGATGAAATTGCACTTAACATGCCTTCAAATACACCTGAACAGTGCTACACCAATGTGGTCTTAAAATTAAAGAGGATGAAATTGCACTTAACATGCCTTCAAATACACCTGAACAGTGCCACACCAATGTGGTCTTAAAATTAAAGAGGATGAAATTGCACTTAACATGCCTTCAAATACACCTGAGCAGTGCTACACCAATGTGGTTTTAAAATTAAAGAGGATGAAATTGCACTTAACATGCCTTCAAATACACCTGAGCAGTGCTACACCAATGTGGTTTTAAAATTAAAGAGGATGAAATTGCACCTAACGTGCCTTCAAATACACCTGAACAGTGCTACCATTCTCTCTACATTTTACTCACTTAGTGTGAAACCTGTGCCTGTTTGGATGAACACAAACCTAATATTCTGGCAGGAATTGAAGAAAAACACACACAAAGCTCTTCCTCAACAGCTTTCAGTCTCTCTCTGCTTTTAGTTTTCATGGCAGTTAGGCTGGAGAAGCTCACTTTGCACAGATATGTTGTGGAAAATGGGAGCAATGTCAAAATAGCTAAAAGTAAATCCAAAAGAGATGTAAGCCTTACTGTACAGTCTCACGTTCACGGTTTCTGCCTTCTTCTGATTTCCACTTGGGCCTTCATCTGGGTCCGAATTTTGTCCAGGGACCAGACCGGATTTAGTATTTTTTCTTTTGAAAAAGTTTTCCATCCCTGTTTGTTTGAGAAGGTCCTCGCTGTTGGTTTGTTTTGCTCACTGCTCACGTCATGTTCATGTGCCGCTACTTCTCTTGTTTTAATGTGCGACGCTATGCTCTATACTGCCACCTACCGCGCGGTAAGGAAATTACACCAGTTAATAAAAATTTCATAATTTACTAATTTTTCACGGCACACCAGACGATCTCTCGCGGCACACTGCTGTTCCGCGGCACACTGGTTGAAAAACACTGGTCTAAATTAATATAGTCCTGGTTTGAAGAGTCCAGGGGCCTCATGTACAAAGACTTGCGTGGATTTCTTACTGAAAAGTGCCGCACGGTCAAATCCAGAAATCTGCCTACGCACAAAAAAATCCAGATGTATCAAACTGTGCGTACACCGGAATCCACGCACATTCCTTTTGTACATCACAATTAACGTGGAACTGAGCGCACGTGAGACACCTCCCCTGACACGCCTTCATTTACATATGTTAAACAGATGCAAATTACTTCCTGCATGTGTGAAGGACATGTTTGTTTGATCCCTGCGCGATCAGAAATGATTTCTAGATTCAGGAAAATAATGAATTTAATATAATATGGGTGGGGAAATAAATCCTAAGTAAGAATAGTAATAAAATGTGTTCATCACGCAAAGAACGAGTGATTGTGTGTCGGTATTTGTGTGTGCGCGCACCCTGCTTTGGTGCGCAACCGGCTCCATTCATTCTGAGTGAAAATATTAACTTTGCGCACGAGTTTATTACCATAATTACTGTAAACACAGAGGAACTTGGATGTTTGGTTGAACATAGATCTTTGTTTATTTAATAGATGATATGAAGAAACGGGTCTGTGCGTCTCAGTGGAGAGTTTTCATGACATGACGTGATGTTGGAGTCTCCAAACGCTGCGCGCCCCGCAGCCTTGTGCGCATCTGTTTGTCTGTGAAGCTTTCACTCTCCTACAAGTTATATATGGTGTACTTTCACGTGTCATTTTGGAGAAATCTACAATAAACGCAGATTATTAAACACCTCCACTGCCGTGTAACACCGGCGAGGGTGCGCGCGCCTCCAAACCGCGACCACTCAGCCTTTGGAATCATATGGATGAGACCATTCTATTGGACATGATCCGGCTTTGTGTGGACTGGACTGGCACAGTCCCGATCGACCTGCCAGCTCCCTCTGGAAAGCTCAGGAACAGTTTGATCGCTGCTTCTGCACGCGTTGTGCACGGTTCCTGCGTTGTGCAGAGCGCAGTGCCAAAATGAAAAAGGATTATTCCTGAAAACGGCTGATAAGCCATATCATAGATCAGAAAATTATATCTGTTTATAAATAAATGATCTGCGTGTTACACTATGTATTATATCCTCCAGTAAGGCTGAATCCGTTCCTGTTAAATGTATTTTTTGCACAACTTTGCGCGTCCTTTATTTGCGTCCATGTGGATGTAATAATTGTTATCATGTGTGTTTGGTGGGAATATTAATCATTTTCACATCATGAACAGTTAATAATAATAATAATAATAATGAATTCAATTTATAACGCACTTTTCATTAATGAAATCTCAAAGTGCTACAAGGTGCAACATAATTGAATGTCAATAAAACAAATAATAAAACAATTAAAATCAACAACAGTATCAGCTATGATCAAAAGTAGAATCATGAGGAGGTAGAGTATGCTCGGTTGAAAAGAAAGGTCTTCAAGCCGCTCTTAAAGTCAACCACAGACTGTGGGGCTTCAGTTTCTCTGAATCACCTGTAAGTGTCGCCAAAGGAACAAGAACCACAGAAACGTGCGTACGCGTGCTCGGGAGCTGGCGTGGAAATGTACCTGGATGCGCACATATTCACGTTCAGTTCAGTTTTGATACATACGGGGTTTTGCGTGGATAGTGACGTAAGCAAGTTTTTTGTGCGCACGCACGGTTGATACATGAGGCCCCTGGTCTTGTGGTTTTGGAGCTAGACCGGGTCAAATATGGTCCAGTAGACTAAAAATGATGAAAAACTAACTTTGGTCAAGTTTCACAAATCAGAAAAACGTTTCACAAGGCTCAAACTTAGTTTTATATATTCTTCTATTAGTCTAGAATAATATAGTCCTGGTTTGAAGAGTCTAGGTCTTGTAGTTTTTGAGCTAGAGCAGATTAAACCCGCTCAAGGTACTGAAAAATTAGTTGTAATATCCCTTTAGTCATTTGCCGAATCGGAAGCTGGAATCGGAAGCTAACTTCAGCTTCGTCTTCTTATCGAGAAGACTCATCTGAGCATTCAACCTTTATTTGGGCAGCACGGTGGCACAACTGGTAGAGCTGCTGCCTCTCAGCGAGAAGGTTGCCGGTTCAAATCCCGGTCCGGGGCCTTTCTGGGTGGAGTTTGCATGTTCTCCCCGTGCATGCGTGGGTTTCCTCCGGGTACTCCGGTTTCCTCCCACAGACCAAAAAACATGCTTGTTAGGCTGATTGGTGACTCTAAATTGACCCTAGGTGTGAGTGTGAGAGTGGATGGTTGTTTGGTGTGAGTGAGACAGGTCCCTCTTGTAAATGAGTCCCCGTGACTCAACGAGGCTAGCCTATATAAATAAAGGTTGAATGAATTTCTACATGTTAGTCACACTGAGCCACATGAGACACCTGTGTTTACATACAATCAAACAGATGACAGACACTCGACATGACAACCATGTAAAAAGCATATAAAATGAAAAGTAAGTGGAATAAATGATATAAAAACGAAACAAAAACAGCTATAAAGCGATGTAAACTACTAAAAGCAGAACATGTCAGCACCTGGCTGAAAGAAATGGTGTCAAAACACCAAACAAGACAAAAGTTTCACACCTACCGGGTCATAGTCCATGTTGTTGGAAACAAAGTCCTCCGCTCGAGCGGAAAACACTTTGTTAAACTAATGGTTTTATTTCAAACAGCTTTTTTAAACTGCTTTCAAACGTCAAAGTTGAACGCTGCTACGCTTCCTGCTCCACTAAACTTCCTGGTTTAGTGTCAGGTGAAAAAACAACTTCTTCTTCTTCTTCTCTCCTACACACCTTCTTCTTCTTCTCTCAACGCATGTTTGCACCAACATACTTCCGGTTGCGCGAAGAAGAAAAAATAGTTTTAGCGGTGTACTGGAAGTTTTAAAATAATCTTTATCACTAACCATTTCATTTATATTTTATTATACGCGTTCTTGGTCATTTTTATTCTTAGAAGTAAAAAAAATTGCACATTAAATTTTGATAGGCTATCTCATCTGGGTGCGTAGTGTGATGTTTTGTTCTGTGTTGATGGGACTCTTATTTTGAAATACCCAGTTGAGGGAACTTGTTGGCATGAACACCCATAGATATCATATATAGAACACTAGATACCGCATGGCCCGCTCTCGCCTATTGGAGCTGACGAGATTTCAGGCGGCCATCTTGGCGCTGTCGTCCGCTCCACTCAGCCTTATATATTTGGCTGGCACAATAAAGTATAAGCGCATTTAATCAATCATAACACGCTGAATAGTAATCCCATTGCCACATATTTAAATGTTAGGCATACAGCTATTAAAACTGCATGTATAGGAACATATATTTTAGCATATTTAAATAATTTTGGTGGAATACCATCCTTAATTATATGACATGTTTAGCAAGATGCAACCAAAGATGCAATTTATTCACACACACATTATGTATACATATTAGATACTGTAATTATATATACAGTATATATATATACAGTATAAATATAAATATACAGTATATTTATATATATATATATACTGTATATATATATATATAT
>JBBPBX010109327.1:0-11028 GCA_038048925.1 Garcialebias charrua | reverse complement strand
GCCCGATGCTGTAAGGTTCTGATGACAGAAAGTTTGTGTTCCAGTGGATGGTGAGAGTCAAACAGAAGATACTGGTCTGTGTGGGTTGGTTTTCTGTAAACTTCAATGTTGAGACTGTCCTCTCCCTCCATATGCACCAAACAGTCCAAAAAAGGCAGCTTGTTATCGTTAGCATCCTCTCTGGTGAACTTGATGTTGTTATCAACCGAGTTAATGTGTCTGGTGAACGCTTCCACCTCCCTGGCTTGGATTTTGACCCAGGTATCATCCACATATCTGAACCAATGGCTTGGAGTTGTCCCCTCATAGGAGTTAAGGGCTCTCTGTTCCACTTCCTCCATGTAGAGGTTTGCAACAATGGGTGACACTGGAGATCCCATGGCACAGCCGTGCTTCTGTCTGTAAAATATGTCATTGAACTTGAAATAGGTGGTGGAGAGGCAGAGATCCAGC
The DNA here is from genome assembly GCA_038048925.1 of Garcialebias charrua. Classification (NCBI taxonomy): domain Eukaryota; kingdom Metazoa; phylum Chordata; class Actinopteri; order Cyprinodontiformes; family Rivulidae; genus Garcialebias; species Garcialebias charrua. Next base: position 10,575 of record JBBPBX010109327.1, on the reverse strand, counting down.
AGGGTGCAGATGTGGTCTGGGGTTAAGTTGGTCCTTTTGTCCAAATCCTTGTCCTGTAGAAGTCGTTTTTTGACGGTTTCTACTGCTTCAGAAATGGGTATGCATGTGAACAGAGAAGTCACATCATATGATACAAGAGTTTCTCCCGGGGTTAGCTTCAAATGTTGAACTTTGTTGGAAAAATCAATGGAGTTCTTTATATGATGAGGTGTGTTTCCAACCAGAGGAGCTAAAATACCAGCCAGATGTTTAGCAACATTGTATGTCACTGAGTTCATGCTGCTCACGATGGGTCTGAGAGGTGTATCTTCTTTGTGTATTTTTGGAAGTCCATACAGACAGGGAGTGGCCTCACCCGGGTATAATCTATAATACAATGATCGATTGATTGTTTTCTCCTTTTCGAGTTTTTGCAGATAATCAGTGACTTTCTTTTTAAAGGTGTTAGTTGGATCCCTCTTCAGGGGCTCATAGGTGTTCCTGTCACTCAGTAGTGTGGTTATTTTCTCCTGGTAATCAGATGTGTTGAGTATTACTGTGAAGCAGTAGAAACCGTCAAAAAACGACTTCTACAGGACAAGGATTTGGACAAAAGGACCAACTTAACCCCAGACCACATCTGCACCCCGCTGGATCTCTGCCTCTCCACCACCTATTTCAAGTTCAATGACATATTTTACAGACAGAAGCACGGCTGTGCCATGGGATCTCCAGTGTCACCCATTGTTGCAAACCTCTACATGGAGGAAGTGGAACAGAGAGCCCTTAACTCCTATGAGGGGACAACTCCAAGCCATTGGTTCAGATATGTGGATGATACCTGGGTCAAAATCCAAGCCAGGGAGGTGGAAGCGTTCACCAGACACATTAACTCGGTTGATAACAACATCAAGTTCACCAGAGAGGATGCTAACGATAACAAGCTGCCTTTTTTGGACTGTTTGGTGCATATGGAGGGAGAGGACAGTCTCAACATTGAAGTTTACAGAAAACCAACCCACACAGACCAGTATCTTCTGTTTGACTCTCACCATCCACTGGAACACAAACTTTCTGTCATCACGGACAAGGGACACTCATTTGAGGATGAAAATGTGCAAATTTTGGACCGAGAGCACAGATGGTTTGAGAGGGGTGTTAAGGAAGCTTTGTATGTTAAGAGAGAAAAACCTTCTCTTAACAGAGGAGGAGGTCTGAGATTTCAACTTTCCAAGACTTACAACTCAGTTTTGGGGCTGATTCACAAACGTTTTACATCGGATGGGAGCAGAGGTGTCTTGTCTGTGAATTAGACTAGCAAAGTTTGTTGAGAAACCTCTGTTGTTGGGCTGTGAGGTGTTTTTTGTCAATTTACATACAGTTGTTGTGTCTGCTGTCAGAGACTTCAAGGGAACTCCCTACTGTTAAGGTGTGATCTGTCAATTTACATGTATGTGTTACCTCAGCTTGCAATTTACATATGATGGTGCGTGACTCCTGTTATAAATCCACACGCACACACAGTCTGGTTCATTGAATTGATAAAGCTTTTCGGATGAGAAGCGAAACGTCTTCTGTTACAAATAAAGTCCAGTTGATCTTGAATTGAACGCCTTTTTGATAAACTACAAGGGATGCAGAGAGCAGATGCCAAGAGGAAAAAAGCCAAATGTGAGAGACATCCACATGATGTCTCATATGGCCATGTATACAACACCAATTAGAGACAGCCTAAGCGTGCTCCAGTAGTGTGAGTACTCATCAACTCCTGTTTCCCTTTGAGCATTCTAAGGGACAGGAGGAGCAATGTTTTCTTCTTTTTTTTTATAACGGCCCGACTGACAAGTGGAGCCCATCCTGATGCTGGAGATCAGTGAAGGAGAGGGGAAACCTTTCCATTATACATCTCCTAGGCAAAAAACATAAACATCAAGGGATACCCTTGTGAATGTTATTACTGCTTGTGTCAGGACAAAGCAACCAAAGCCTTAGGCTTTCAGCCAGTACCTTTCAAAGGCCAGGCTGAGAGTTGCCACAACCCCGACGTGGGTGTAGAAGCTGTCCACGTGCCTGAGTCAGTAGGTCCCTATGAGGAGGCAATTGCCATGGTGTCCCCGACAACATTGAGATCAACTCCGGGAACCACGGTTTGTGTGGCCACCTGGGGGCTATGAGGATCAAGGAGAGAGCTCCCTGACGTACCCGTTCCAACGTTGCCCCGATCAGAGGGACAGGTGGAAAGGCATAGTAGAGCGCCCCTGCTGGCCAATCATGTGCCAGAGTGTCTATCCCCAATGGAGCATCTGTCTCCTTCAAGGAGAAGTAGAGGTCACAGTGTGAGCTAGCTCTGCAAGCGAACAGGTCCACAGAGGCTCTACCGAAACGTGACCATACCTGTTCCACGATTCGTGGGTTCAGGTTCCATTCCGACGCCAAGAGAGGCCCTCTTGAAAGGGCATCTGCTCCATAATTCAAATCACCAGGGACATGAGTCGCCCTAAGTGACAGGATTCTTGGAGCACACCATGTGAGCATCCTCCGTGTCAGATCGAGGAGGGCCTGGGACCTCGTCCCTCCCTCTCTGTTGATGAAGGACACTGTGGTCCTGTTATCTGATTTTACCAGGATATGATGCCCAGCAACCAGACCTTTACTGAAGAAGTATTTTAATGACAGGAATACGGCCAGCAATTCCAGGAAGTTAATATGTAATTTGGCTTCCTGTTCGTTCCAAAGGCCGCGGGCGTTCTGGTTTCTGCAGATCGCTCCCCATCCTGTTTTTGAGGCGTCCGTCGTGATGACTACACGGGACGACACCCTTCCCAGTGAGACCCCTTCCGTGAAAACGGACAGATCTCTCCAAGGTTCCAGGGCCTTTAGACACTCTGGGTCTATCTTAACCTTTCCTGCTTGGTTAGGCAGAGCGGGTTGTATTTGTTGGTTAAACCAAACCTGTATGGCCCGCATTTTCAATAATGCACGTGGCACACAAGGAATGGCTGCCGCCAAGAGGCCTAACAGGCGTTGGCATGTTTTCACAGGGACCCGTTGGTCCAGCTTAAATTTTCCCAGGCAATGGCGAATGGAGGAAACTCTTTCCTTAGAGCGCCATGCTCTGTATTGGACAGTGTCAATATGTACACCCAGAAATATGGTAACCCGTGATGGAGTCAGATCGCTTTTCTGTAGGTTTATGACAAAACTGAGAGACTCCAGGTGAGAGATCACCTTAACGGAGTGTGATAGCGCCAGCCTTCTGCTTCCAGCCAGAATTAGCAGGTCATCCAGATAATTCAAGACCCTGAGTCCTTGATTCCTAAGAGGTGTCAGGGCTGCATCCAGACATTTAGTAAATGTACGCGGAGCAGTCTTTAAACCGAAGGGTAAGGCTTTGAATTCATAAGCGTTGCCTTCAAACGCAAAACGGAGGAACTTTCTGTGTCTCCTCCACACGCCTATATGGAAGTAGGCATCTTTCAAATCCATTGTACATGCATAGTCTCCTGGTCTCACAGACTGGAGAACTTGCCGCAGTGTAAGCATCTTGAACTTGAAAGTTTTAATTCTTTTATTGAGAGTCCTGAGATCCAGAATCGGTCTCAAGGAACGGTCCTTTTTGGACACCAGGAAGTACTTGCTGTAATGGCCAGAGCATAGTTTGCGTCCTGAGACCAAACTAATCACTCCCTTTTGCAGCATCGTTGAAACTTCCTCCCTCAGCACGTGTGCGTGTGCAGGGTTGATCTTAGATTGCAACACCCCTGAGAAACGGGGCGGTCTCTTTGAGAACTGCAACTTGAGCCCGTGGCGTATTGTTGTCATGACCCAATCATTTGGTAGGCACGCCTCCCAAGCCTGCGCATGCGCGCTGAGCCTGGATGGCATGTTGAATTGTTGCTCCTCGTGTTTCAGCGCTGAAGGGGTGACCTTTGACCCCTCTCGCGCTTTTTCGAGCAGGTTGCTCGGCCCAACAGAAGATATCGCGAGATCAGGCCGTCTCTGGCGGATCTCGTGTATCTTGCTGTGGTTCATAGTTTGACCATGCGGTCTGGGTTTTATAAAAATGGGACTCGAGTCAAGAACCAGGGCAGTCTGTGCTTTGGTACTTTTATTTTTGTACATGTCTGAAACATTGTCTGTTTTGTTTACATATACCGGAGGTGAGTCGTATTTGGTATGCGCACACATGTCACCAGCACCTCATAGTTTTTTTACGAGCAAAGACTGGGATCAGAAAGCTAGGTTCCCGTACCTTGTGGACGGGCGAACATGTAAAATTATCAGTTCGTCCTGGTTCATCAGGTCCGGAACTGGTTTCCGTAGGAAGAGGTCAAAGCAACACTCGGACGGTACTGAGAGGCCTCACAGTCCCCAGCGAGTCTCTTTCGTGGGAGACCACACGTGTCTTCCATTGGTGGGGCAAATTTTTTCCTTGGCAAACCCTCGCGGAGGGCATCCGCTTGTTTGCGTCTCTGTTCCAGCCTTGCCTGGACACGTTCAAGGGCTCTCCCAAAGAGTCCCGTCGGCTCGATCGGGTGCTGTAGGATAGTGGACCTCTGATTCTCCGGGAGGTCCGACAGTGTTAGCCAAAGATGGCGCTGGACGACAACTATTTCTGCCATTGTTTTGCCTTGGGAAATAACTACTGTCCCCATCATGCTGAGCACGAGGTTGGAGGCACGGCGGGCCTCCTCTATGGCCTCGGTTGCGACTTGTTCATTCTTTTGTTACCTGGATATCCTGTAGTTTTTCTACCAGGTAGGCCTGTACTATGCTCGACGTATTCATTACGCAAGCCGCGAGGCCTTGGGCCTTGTAGCACTTCTCGAGTTGTTTCTCCGAAGCGCGGCAGGCCCTGCTGGGTAGCGCTGGTTTCATCCCCGTGGCTGTGGGAGCCAGGTGAGCCGCCAGAGACTCCTCTATCGGGGGTGCGCTGGCAAGACCCAGAGCCTCCATTCCCGCGACATCCAAGAGTCGGGACAATGGCAGCATGATGGAGCCCTGGGTTCCGCCCAGGAGCGTTTGAGTTCCATGAGAAAGTCCGGAAAAATTGGCATTTTCTGCGACGTTGTCGGTTGCTTCGCGTAGAAATAGTTTCCCGCCAGCCTCGTAGCCTGTTGGCGAGGCGTGGGGTCTGGCCACGTGACCTGCAGGGCATCAGCGGCCCTATGGCACAGGTCGAACAGAGCAGGTACCGACAAGTCCGGTTCCGGAAGGTTCTGCGCCAGGTTCTGGGAGGAATGAACAATTTCTCCCTTGTCACCGTATTCGGCGTCTATGTCGGACACTTCTGGCGTCGAGTCCTCGACGGCAAGTGAGGAGTCCGACGCATTGTCCTCCCCGACTCGGCCATTGCACTCGAGGTCCACGTTTTCAGGCTCCGGTTCTGGAGCAGGCAGGTTAGTGCGACGTGCGACCTTCATCGGCGTGGTCCTTGCCATAGATTTGGCCAATGTGTCCGCGCTGCGTTTCCTCACTTTGGCCGTCATTCGACGACAGTGGGGGTAGGAGTCGGGGGATTCCAGCGCTTTCCTCGCGTGCAGGATCCCTAGGCAGACGGGACAGGCATCGTGGGTGTCCGTCGCCGAGAGGGAGTAGCCGCATCCGCTGGGGCATGGACGCGGGCAAGGACTCGTCGTCCTGGTTTTCTTCTTCTTTGTCCTCCGTTTTCCCTTCTCTGGAGCCATGTCAGGAGACGAGAAGAGTAGAAGTTGGTCCTAGTTTCCTTTTGTTCGAAGCCGTCTTCTCCGTCGTCTTGCTTTCGCTAGTAGACTGCTAGGGATTAGCAGAAGGTTGTGACACAGTTAGCGTCGTCGAGCGAAGTTGCAGAAAAAGAAGAGAACTTCGAGGTTAGTAGAAAAATGCTGGACTAGCTTTCGCCAGCCTAGCAGTACGCAGGAAAATTTTCTCTGTACGCTCAGTGTAGGGAGCAAGCTCACCTCAATCAAGCGACGCGACAACAGAGAAGTCCCGCGATGTTCAGGTGTTTCAGCGAGGTGAAGGGCAAAAAGAGAAAGATGAACGGGCGTCGGTCGCTTAAATGCACAGAGGGCGGGGCCTCTGGCGCGACGCTGACGCCCATGCCGTAAAGGCGTGAATGTATTCCTTCAGGTAATCACGCGGGGGCGCAATTCCCATAGCAAGTATGTTGCACCGAGAGACCAAACTGAAAGGGAACAGGATTGTGGAGTTGATTTGACATCATTTCTAAAACAATTTATATGTTTAAAAAGATATTTAAGTTAAAGTTGTTAGGAAAGTATACCATGTGAAGGTTTTCTGATGTTTTTTGTTTTCGTTTTGGGGATTGTTCAAGCGGGGCAGACCGGTGGCACAAATGGTAGAGCTGCTGCCTCTCAGCGAGCAGGTCCCTGGTTCAAATCCCGGTCCGGGGACCCCTCTGGTTGGAGTCTGCATGTTCTCTCCATGCATGCATGAATTTTCTCGAGGTACTCTGGTTTCCTCCCACAGAACAAAAACATGCATGTTAGACTGAAGGTAACTCTAAATTGCAGGTGTGAGTGAGAGAATGGTTGTTTGTCTCATTTGTCTCTATGTGTCCCTGTGATGGACTGGAGACCTGTCCAGGTGTCCCCTGTCCCTCACACAGTGACTGCTGGACATGGGCACCAGCAACCCCCATGACACAAAATGGAAGAAGTGGGTAAAAGATAATGGATGGATGGATTGTTCAAGCTTGAGTTGTTTGTTTGTTTGTTTATTTATTTATTTTATTTTTAATAAGAAGCAGATACAGTATAAGATTTTTTTGTTCTTTCTGCACCCTTTTCATTCAATGTTGTTGTTTTTTTGTCTTTTTGATGAATTTCTTTTTTCTTTTAAATGAATGAATTAATAAATAAATAAATGAAAATTAAAGACTGTATAGTAAAGATCAAGTAAAAAAAAAATTCTAAACTCTCTTCAAAAGACCTGAACTGTTGCTTCAAGGGCTTTGTGTGTGGACATTTGCCTCGTTTAATGTTTAGCATAAGAGCAGTACAACTGTTAGCAATTAGCAAACAAAGAAAACACCCACACAAAAACATTTTACAGGGAACTGATTAAAAAAGTATGCCTTAAATTTGTAGAAAACCCAGTTGGTGTCCTTACAATGGCTCATGAAATCTAAAAACACTGAAACCTCCTCTGTCATTTACATTCTGTGTCTTTGTGGCTTTAAACCAACACAACAGGCTGCTGCCTTAACAACTAAAGCCAGACATCAGCTAGCTCCTTAGCTTGTGTTACAGATAATGTCCAGTGGTAGGATGTAACGAAGTACAAGTACTTGCCTCGGGTAATTAAAACTTTGTTACATTTTTCATGTATCTGTACTTTAAGTAGAGTTAAATGTGGGTACTTTTGACTTTTACTCCACTACATTTTACATGAAGTATCTGAACTTTCTACTACATTACATTTCTATAATGTGTTGCGTTACAAGTTACATTCACGTTACATTTTTACTTTTTTTATTTACCATATTTGTTTGTTAGTTTGAAAGTAACCAGTGGTGAGGGGAGTTGGTCCACTGAATCACTGCAAAGTGGACAGGTAACATTAGACCTGCCTTTAAGAAGAGCTGGACCAATGGCGTATATTCTAGATCTGGGAGCACCCACAGCACCACTAACACACCCAAAATGGATTCCACTGTGGAGCATCAGACAGAAGATCTGCACCACCCATGGCCTTATTGAAAGACTATTGAAAGACTAATGAAATATTATCGAAATATTATTGAAAGACTACTGAAATGTTATTGAAATATTATTGAAAGTATTGAAAGACTATTGAAAGACTAATGAAATATTATCGAAATATTATTGAAAGACTATTGAAAGACTAATGAAATATTATTGAAAGACTATTGAAAGACTAATGAAATATTATCGAAATATTATTGAAAGACTACTGAAATATTATTGAAAGACTATTGAAAGACTATTGAAAGACTATTGAAAGACTATTGAAATATTATTGAAAGACTATTGAAATATTATTGAAATATTATTGAAAGACTATTGAAATATTATTGAAAGACTATTGAAATATTATATTATTGAAAGACTATTGAAATATTATTGAAATATTATTGAAAGACTATTGAAATATTATTGAAAGACTACTGAAATATTATTGAAATATTATTGAAAGACTATTGAAAGACTATTGAAAGACTACTGAAATATTATTTAAATATTATTGAAAGACTATTGAAAGATTATTGAAAGACTGTTCAGCACAGCAGGACAGATTCTCTCTCCCAAAAGAGACTGGACTCAAAAAACTTTCAAAACCAACTTCTTCTGAACTTGAACAAGAATTTCTTGCTGCAATATTAAAATGTGTCAGTTCATGGGACGTTAGGAGACAAGAGATGTCTCCAAATGACTCGACACTCAGGTCCAAGTTTTGAAAATGGTGTCAGGAAGTTAAAATTAGGGATGCACCGATCCACATTTCTCACTTCCGATCCGATACCGATACTTATTAGCTCAGTGTCGACCGATACCGATACTTTCCCGATCCGATGCTGTTCAGGTATTTGACTCTGTATAATGAAACTTTTGCACCCAAACTATTCATTTTAACATTGTGTGAGATAAACCCAATGAAGACACTCTTAAGCCTTACAATAGGGAACCCCCTTATTGTAAGGCTTAAAGGGGACCTCAGATGCATTTTTTAAATTTTTATGTTATTTCTGTGTGCTATCTAGACCCTATTCCTTCAATTTAATGCACAAAATAATTCTTAGATAATCAATTATACCCTTTTTAATTCTGCCAGTTTTAACTTTCGTTTTGAACGACCGGTTTCTGATAGAAGTTCTGAAGTCCACGCCCTTCAAAGATCTGTTTACGCCCTCGTAACAGCCAGTATCTGTAATGTGTTGTTGTTTTAAAATTAGCTCTTTTTTTATTACTCATTTGACTTACTGTTAGTGCTAGCTTAAGATAACTTACCGAAACCCGTCTGAGCGCGCCGCAGTTTGCTGCTCCTTTTAGCATTAGACCACCCGAATCCGAAGCTAATGTTAGCTTGTTCCTCTTCCGGTTTTCGCCAGCTCCGCTCGGAGACTTTGGGCGTTATCGCTGTTCCAGTCAAGACAACACAAAGTTCACCAAGTGTCTCCCGTAAATTAATCCGTAAGGGGAAGGTCCTCACTGCTGCGAGGCTGCTGCGAGGCTGCAGCAAGGCTGTACAGTTGAAGCTCCGCTCCATGGCGCCAGAAGAGGGTCCCGTCGCAACCGGTCTCTACGCCGGGGGTATGCTCGTTTAATTTTTGCCGGCGGCGCGTTGGGAGAGATCGCAAATACACTAAAAATTGAACTAAAAAACATAAAAATAACAATTATACTTTATTTATAAAGCCATTTAAAAAACCACAGCTGCAACAAAGTGCTGTACACATGAAATTAATAACATATAAACAAAAGATGAGATGAAATCATGAAAAACAACAGTCATGTGTTTAATACAGAAGTGGGTTGAGCCTAACCAGGTGAGGGGCTGGACTCAGGTTTGAGGTGGGTTGTCCTCGCGCCTGTGACGTCACAGGCGCGATTGACTTCCATTTTATTTCAAAAACGAACCGTTTTCATCACAGTAAAATAAATCTACTTAGAGTAAATAAACCACTGGGTGCATTTTTTTGGCACAAGGACTGTTTTTTTATGAAGTAAATACCCAAAGTTTAGTAAAAAAACATTAAAAAGTGAATTTTGCATGTGTGGTCCCCTTTAAGAGTGTCTTCATTGGGTGTATCTCACACAATGTTAAAAAGGGCAGTCACAGATTGTGATTGAACACAAGTGCTCTTTGAAGCTGGATTGGAAAAGTATCGGCAGGTTTGATCCGATACCCGATACTTAAATAATGCTGGTATCGGATACCGATACCGATACTGGATCAGATCTGCCCCATCCCTAGTTAAAATATTGTTCACTATTGACCAAGGTTGACTAGACAGTATTTTAACTAGAGTTGATGACAAACTGCAGTTGAAATGATCAGAGCCTGTTCCTTTGTTAGGTCTAATGCTCCTTTCTTCAGTCAGACATTTTTTTACTTAAACGTGTTTACTGGAGTTAAAATGACACATTGGTTTTGTTTTGTGTTAAATAAAAACTTTGGAAAGTATAATCATTCCTCGTTCTTATTTTGCTTAAAGTGCGACTAAACCCAAAATTAACTTTTTTTAGCTGATAAACTCCCTAGAATGTGTTTAAAATGTTATCTAGCACTATGGCTGTGTTTATTCTCACATAATTGTGCATATCTGTGTAAATTGGCAATATTTGGCAATATTTGGTCTAAAAATGTGTTTACGGTAGTTCTATGGGTTGAACTGGTGGATTACACCTTAATTTTCTTATTTGTGCAAACGCTCATGTGTGACATGTCTGCTCATGTGTGATGTCACACAGGTGGTTCAAGCAGAGCCAATCCCCTGCAGAGATGAGAAGTGCATACCTTATATGGAAGTGCTGCATTTCACTCCTGACAAGCGGTTTTATTTTTATTTTCATTTTCATTGTTTTAGGCCTTTGGTTTTGGATGGAATGGGTGGAATAGATAAATACATCT
>JBBPBX010109326.1:0-11028 GCA_038048925.1 Garcialebias charrua | reverse complement strand
GACTTACTAGCGAGTCCGTTCCTGCGAGGTTCTCGTAAGACGAAATCTCGTATGTCGGAACCCAAAACACGTGTTGCTCGTAAGTCCGGATTTTAGGTCGTAAGTCGGAAAATTTATGCTAGCGCTATTACGAAACTTGTTTCCAAACGGTTAGCTAACACACTTTCATCTAAAAACACAAAAGTGCTGTATTTTCTGTATGTTCTTTACAAATTTACTGTTCGTTAGTGAGTTCGTAAGTCCGGAACCTCGCATGTCGATGTGCTCATAAGTCGGGGACCCCCTGTATTGAGCATGCATCAGCATAACAGAGGTAACTGTTAAGTGATAACTTGATAAGAGGGGGACAGTTGAACCCGGAGGCCTCCACCCCTGTTTAATGATGGACGGTTTCTTTTCACAAAGATGGCCTCCTTTACTCCTCTCTCAAACCATCGTTCCTCTCTATCAAGGATGTGAACATCTTCATCCCTGAAAGAGTGACCTCTGACCTGGAGATGAGTGTAGACCACAGAGTCCTGACCTGATGATGTTGATCTTCTGTGCTGGGCCATCCTTTTGGCCAGTGGCTGTTTAGTTTCCCCGATATAAGACTGATCACCCTCCTGACACTGAACAGCATACACAATATTACTCTGTTTGTGCCGGGGGACTGGATCTTTGGGATGAACCAGTCTTTAATGTATTTTGGGGTTTAAAAGCCACTGGGACGTTGTGTTTAGAAAATAAACGTCTCAATGTCTCTGAAACTCCTGCAACATCTGGAATGACCACTGGTCTGGGTCTGGGTTCCTTCTTTTCACCTGATGGCTGGCTGGAGTCCTGTTTGGGTTTCTTCTCTGCTTTCAGGAAGGCCCAGTTAGGATATCCACATTGCTCTAGAGCATATGTGTCAAACTCAAGGGCCAAATGTGACCCTCACTGACATCTTATCTGGCCCCCCAAGATCATACGTGAAATGTAAAATACTTATATCTATTGAATTTTTCCAGTAATCTTTGATATTGAAAGCACAGCAGAGAACATCAAATGAGACCAATCAAACTCTTTTTGAGGAATCTATGACCAAGAAAAGATGTTGGGTATCTTTTCATTCATTCATTCAACCTTTATTTAGTCAGGTAAATCTTATTGAACCTCATGGGCTCATTTACGAAAGTGACCTGCTAAAACTAAAGAACGATGAACAGCAATGGTAGAATTTCCTTAAACAATAAACAAACAATAAACAATAAACAATAGAAAAACAAAAGAGAGAAAAAAACAAAAGAAAGAAATACTTTTTTTTTTTTAGTATCTGCTTGATTCTATTTGATTAGATTCTGAAATTGGCCCTTAGTTTGAAAAAGGTTTTAATTTTGGCCCCTTTTGAAAGTGAGTTGGACACCCCTGCTCTAGAGCCTAGAGCTTTATCTGAAGAGCCAGTTTTACTTTCAATGTTGTTAAGTTTTTGACATGAGGCTTAAAAAAGAGAAGTGAATCGACCCAAGATACTAAAGTATTTATAAGAATCGAAAAACTCAATATGGACACAATTTAAGATAAAATAGAAGGAAGGACTGCAAGGACCGACTTCCTGTTTGAAAACAACATTCCTTTGGTTTTGTCGGCATTTAAGACGTTTGAGGTGGAACAAATTTGACTGGATGATGTTAAAAGCTGGAAAACAACTGTTTTAGCTTGACAGTAAACAACTGTGTCATCAGCATAGAAATGTAAGGATGCATCAGGGATGCTCTGACCTACATTACCTATGTAGATTGTAAAGAGGGTGGGTCCTTAGACGGAGTCTTGTGGTACACCATTTCCATCCATCCATCCATTTTCTTCCGCTTATCCGGGGTCGGGTCGCGGGGGTAGCAGCCTAAGTAGGGAGGCCCAGACTTCCCTCTCCCCAGCCACTTGGAGCAGCTCCTCCGGGGGAATCCCAAGGCGTTCCCAGGCCAGCCGAGAAACATAGTCCCTCCAGCGTGTCCTGGGTCTTCCTCTGGGTCTCCTCCCGGTGGGACGTGCCCGGAACACCTCACCAGGGAGGCGTCCAGGAGGCATCCTAACCAGATGCCCGAGCCACCTCAACTGGCTCCTCTCGATGTGGAGAAGCAGCGGCTCTACTCCGAGTCCCTCCCGGATGACTGAGCTTCTCACCCTATCTCTAAGGGAGAGTCCAGCCACCCTGCGGAGAAAACTCATTTCAGCCGCTTGTATCCGAGATCTTGTTCTTTCGGTCATAACCCAAAGCTCATGACCATAGATGAGGGTGGGAACGTAGATCGATCGGTAAATTGAGAGCTTTGCCTTTTGACTCAGCTCTCTCTTCACCACGACAGACCGGTACAGCGCCCGCTTCACTGCGGACGCTGCACCTATCCGCCTATCGATCTCACGCTCCAGTTTTCCCTCATTCGTGAACAAGATCCCGAGATACTTAAACTCCTCCACTTGGGGCAGGACCTCCTCCCCGACCCGGAGAGGGCATGCTACCCTTTTCCGGCTCAAGACCATGGCCTCGGATTTGGAGGAACTGATCCTCATCCCGGCCGCATCACACTCGGCTGCAAACCGCTCCAGTGAAAGTTGTAAATCACGAACTGATGAAGCCAGTAGGACCACATCATCTGCAAAAAACAGAGAAGCGATTCTAAGGTCACCAAAACGGATCCTCTCAACACCTTGGCTGCGCCTAGAAATTCTGTCCATAAAAGTTATGAACAGAATCGGTGACAAAGGGCAACCTTGGCGGAGTCCAACTCTCACCGGAAACGAGCCTGACTTACTGCCGGCAATGCGGACCAAGCTCTGACACCGGTCGTACAGGGACCTAACAGCCCTTATCAAAGGGCCTGGTACCCCATACTCCCGGAGTACCCCCCACAGAACCCCCCGAGGGACGCGGTCGAATGCCTTCTCCAAGTCCACAAAGCACATGTAAACTGGTTGGGCAAACTCCCACGCACCCTCCAGGACCCTGCTGAGGGTGTAGAGCTGGTCCAGTGTTCCACGACCAGGACGAAAACCACACTGCTCCTCCTGAATCCGAGGTTCGACTATCCGACGGACCCTCCTCTCCAGAACCCCTGAATAGACCTTACCAGGGAGGCTTAAGAGTGTGATCCCCCTATAGTTGGAACACACCCTACGGTCCCCCTTTTTAAATAGGGGAACCACCACCCCAGTCTGCCAATCCAAGGGAACTGCCCCCGATGTCCACGCGATATTGCAGAGTCGCGTAAGCCAACACAACCCTACAACATCCAGAGCCCTAAGGAACTCCGGGCGAATCTCATCCACCCCCGGAGCCTTGCCACCGCGGAGCTTTTTAACCACCTCGGCGACCTCAGCACCAGAGATCGGAGAACCCGACCCAAAGTCCCCAGGCTCTGCTTCCTCAGTGGAAGACGTGCCAGTAGGATTGAGGAGGTCTTCGAAGTATTCCGCCCACCGACTCACAACATCCCGAGTTGAGGTCAGCAGCACGCCACCTCCACCATAAATGGTGTTGGTCTCGTACCTCTTTCCCCCCCTGAGACGCCGGATGGTGGACCAGAATCGCCTCGAAGCCGTACGGAAGTCATTCTCCATGGCCTCTCCGAACTCCTCCCACGCCCGAGTTTTTGCCTCAGCAACCACCCGAGCCGCATGCCGCTTGGACTGCCGGTACCTATCAGCTGCTTCCGGGGTCCCACAAGCCAAAAAGGCCCAATAGGACTCCTTCTTCAGCCTGACAGCATCCCTCACTGCCGGTGTCCACCACCGGGTTCGAGGGTTGCCACCACGACAGGCACCAACAACCTTGCGGCCACAGCTCCGATAAGCTGCCTCGACAATAGAGGCGCGGAACACGGCCCACTCGGACTCCATGTCCCCCGCCTCCCTTGGAACGTGTTCAAAGCTCTCCCGGAGGTGGGAGTTAAAGCTCCGTCTTACGGGAGACTCTGCCAGACGTTCCCAGCAGACCCTCACAATACGTTTGGGTCTGCCAGGTCTGACCGGCATCCTCCCCCACCATCGGAGCCAACTCACCACCAGGTAGTGGTCAGTTGACAGCTCCGCCCCTCTCCTCACCCGAGTGTCCAAGACATGCGGCCGCAGATCAGATGAGACGACAACAAAGTCGATCATCGAACTGCGACCTAGGGTGTCCTGGTGCCAAGAGCACATATGGACACCCTTATGCTTAAACATGGTGTTCGTTATGGACAATCCATGACGAGCACAGAAGTCCAATAACAGAACACCACTCTGGTTCAGATCAGGGGGGCCGTTCCTCCCAACCACACCCCTCCAGGTCTCACTGTCATTGCCCACGTGAGCGTTGAAGTCCCCCAGTAGAACAAGGGAGTCCCCAGGAGGCGCACTCTCCAATACCCCCTCCAAGGACTCCAAAAAGGGTGGGTAGTCTGAGCTGCCGTTTGGTGCATAGGCACAAACAACAGTCAGAGCCCGTCCCCCCACACGTAGGCGAAGGGAGGCTACCCTCTCGTTCACCGGGGTGAACCCCAACGTACAGGCACCAAGATGGGGGGCAACCAGTATGCCCACTCCTGCTCGGCGCCTCTCACCAGGGGCAACTCCAGAGTGGAAGAGTGTCCAACCCCTCTCAAGGAAACTGGTTCCAGAGCCAGAGCCATGCGTTGAGGTGAGTCCGACTATTTCTAGTCGGAACCTCTCAACCTCACACACTAGCTCAGGCTCCTTCCCCACCAGAGAGGTGACATTCCATGTCCCAATGGCCAGCTTCTGTAGCCGAGGATCAGACCGCCAGGGTCCCCGCCCTCGGCCACCACCCATCTCACATTGCACCCGACCCCTTTGGCCCCTCCCACAGGTGGTGAGCCCATGGGAAGGGGGACCCACGTCTCCTCTTCGGGCTGTGCCCGGCCGGGCTCCATGGGTAAAAGCCCGGCCACCAGGCGCTCGCCAGCGTGCCCCACCTCCGGGCCTGGCTCCAGAGTGGGGCCCCGGTGACCCGCGTCCGGGCGAGGGAAAACTTAGTCCATTAATTGTACTCATCATAGGGGTTTTTGGGCTGCACTTTGTCTGATCCCTCACCTAGGACCTGTCTGCCTTGGGTGACCCTTCTAGGGGCATGAAGCCCCTGACAGCATAGCTCCTAGGATCATTGGGACACTCAAACCCCTCCACCACGGTAAGGTGGCAGCCCAGGGAGGGGTACACCATTGTTGACTGTTAAATAACTGAAAGAAGTACCGTTATGTTGAACACATTGCCTCTGATCGGAAAGATAGTTAGAAAACCAACCAATGGTGTGATCTGAGAAACTGATTTCTGAGAGCTTATGACACAGGATGTTATGATCCACACAGGGCCGGACCTGGACGTTTGGGGGCCCTAAGCAGGATATGTTTTGGGGGCCCTACTTTGCTTTGCCTTTGTAGACATTGAAAGATACAAAAAACCAAATGCTGTATGTAATTATAAACCTTTTGCACAACACTTTTATTCTAAGACCATGGTGTATCATAGTTTACTGCTAAGCACACTCACTAAAAATATATGATTGTGTGAGCATCTGATGGTACAAATTGTGTTTTTTCATTTGCAGGTAGAAAGATCCTACATAAGTACAGTCTTTTTGTTTGTTTTGCTTTTGTCTAAATGAACTTGTTCAATGGTATTAACTCTATTTGACCACAAGGGGGCTTTAAACCTATAGTTTTACATACACAGAATAAAAAAATGCAATAAAAGATTATGGTGTGTTTTTATATTTAATCTTTAAATCACAACATGTAACAAGCCATGTCAGGCAAAAAACAACTTCAATGCTAAAAAAGTATCCTTAAAAACAGAACTTCAGTAACAAATAGGACACATTAAAATCTCAACAAGAAGAACAATGTAAAACCTGCACAAAAACAATTTACATTCTCTATAAAGAAATATAAAAATCAAAAGTAAGAAAATAAATATAAAATACACTTTCTAATCTTAAGTACTTGTAGACTTTTAACACTAACAATACAAAACAAGTATTTACAAAAAGCTAAATAAAATAAACAACAAAAACCCTTTAAACAAATAATAAAATATTTAGAAAAAATAAAAAACACAAAATGTGAAAAAATAGTTAAAACACAAAAATAAATATTAAACAAAACAAATAAAATACCAAAAAGAATAAAGAAAACTTTACTGCAGCTTAATCACTTCCCTTTTAACATGTCTCTTGGTTTTTATTTTCAAATAGTGGGTCTCCTTGCTTTTTTGGAAGCAAAATCAATAATGATGTCATCATATGAAATGTGTCGTCCAACCTCATGGTTGATGCTGATGATGGCCAATCCACTCAGCCTTTCCTGTCCCATGGAGGACCTTAGGTATGTTTTGATCAGTTTTAGCTTTGAAAAACTTCTCTCGGCTGATGCCACTGTCACAGGCAATGTGCAGGCTATTCTCAAAGCTACCCACAGGTTTGGATAAAGTCCAGTTAACTGCTTTTGGTGGATGAAGGTGAGAAGATCAAAACTGGTCATGCTTGATGTGGGGAGGTTTGGAAGATTTTTTATTTCTGTAGCTAGTTCCTGCCAGTCCACATCAGTCTTCTCTCCATCACTGAGTGTGTTCCCAAGGAGCTCACAGTGCTGTTTGAGTGCCTCATCATCCATGTCACAGAATTTGTGCCCTTCATGGGGCCCCCTAGTGGCCACGGGGCCCTAAGCAGCCGCTTAGTTCGCTTATAGGCAGGTCCGGTAGTGTCAAAAGCTTTAGACAGATCTAAGAAAAGTGCAGCACGATAATCCTTAGCATCCAATGCTTCAACAACGTCATTAAGAACCTTCAGTGAAGCAGTCGTTGTGCTGTGTTGTTTCCTGAAACCAGATTGATGAAGAGGTAAGATGTTAAATGAGTCCAGGTAATTTTTGATCTGAGAGTTTATCAGTTTTGTTCAGTGAGGTGGGATCACCTCCCTTCAGCAAAGGAAGAACAAAGGCTGTTTTCCAAGCATCTGGAATGGAGTTTTGTCTTATGGACAGATTAAAGATGTGGGTCACAGGGACTGTGATGATATGAGCAGCCAGCCTTAAGAAATAAGGTGGAAGTTCATCTGGACCTGCAGATTTTTTAGGATCAAGATCTTTTAACAGTTTATTTACCTCACTGACTGAGAACGGAGAAAAAGAGAAGGTGTGATTAACTGAGGATTGACTTGTAGGAGGGATTTGATTTGTAGAAGTTTGATTATTAGATGAAGTGGCTGATTTTCCGTTTGTAACTGTGTCAAATAATGAACTAGAAGCAACAAAATGTTTGTTGAAACAGTTCAGGATCTCGTGCTTATTTTACACAGGAACAGAGTTAATAAGAAGTTGTGATGGGAGGTCAGATGATTGGGGGGTGCCTGAGAGAGATTTAATGGTTTTCTAGAATTTTTTAGGATCATTTAGATTTTTGGAGGTCTGAGATAAGAAATATTAGTTACGTTTTGCAGCTTTGATGGCAGTTGTGCATTTATTCCTCAGCTGCCAAAATTTAACCAATCAGTGTCTGAGTGTGATTTTCTTGCTGCGGCCCAAAGATAGTCGCTCCTGTGCAGGAGGTCAGCTAGTTCAGGAGTAAACCAGGGGCTGTCACGGCCCTTTATCCTAAACTGGAGGAGAGGAGCGTGTTTGTTCACAAAATAAATTAAACTATTATGAAAATAGTTCCAAGCGGTGTTCACATGACTTTCATTCCTCTTCTTGAAAGAAGAGGAATGAAAGTCAGCCGTAGTAAGACAGAGTACATGTGTGTGAATGAGAGGGAGGAGGTGGAACAGTGAGGCTACAAGGGTCAGAGGTCACAAAGGTGCAGGACTTCAAGGACTTGGGGTCCACTGTCCAGGAAAATGGGGAATGTGGTAAAGAGGTGAAGAAGAGAGTCCAGGCAGGATGGAGTGATGGAGAAAAGTTTCAGGAGTGATTTGTGACAAAAAGGTGTCAGCAAAGGTCAAAGGAAAAGTTTACAAGACAGTGGTGAGACCAGCTATGTTGTATGGTCTGGAGACAGAGACATGGACAAAAAGACAGGAGACAGAGACATGGACAAAAAGACAGGAGACAGAGACATGGACAAAAAGACAGGAGACAGAGACATGGACAAAAAGACAGGAGACAGAGACATGGACAAAAAGACAGGAGACAGAACTGGAAGTGTCAGAAATGAAGATGCTGAGGTTCTCCTTAGGAGTGACAAGGATGGATAAGATCAGGAATGAGATCATCAGAGGTACAGCACATGTTGAACAACTGGGAGATAAAGTTAGGGAGGACACACTGAGATGGTTTGGACATGTCCAGAGGAGGGACAGTGGTTTGGACATGTCCAGAGGAGGGACAGTGGTTTGGACATGTCCAGAGGAGGGACAGTGGGTATATTGGTAGAAGGATGTTAGAAATGCAACTGATAGGAAAAGACAAAAAGGAGATAAATACAGCTGGTATGGTATGTCTGGATGCAGTTAGAGAGGACATGGAGGTACAAATGTAGATGGAGTGAGGACAGAGGAGGACTCGCTGTGGAGACCCCTGAAGAGGGAAAAGCCAGAATAAGAAGTTAGCATGATTAACTCTGTCATTCAATGTTTCCAAATATCTGGCGTCTGTATTCATCCCTGTAGTTGGCAGCTCAGAACACCACATACAGAACACCACATACAGAACACCACATACAGAACACCACATACAGAACACCATGGACTTTGTGGATAAGGTGAGGGATGTCATCATGGAGACTGATGAAACAATGGTCTCTTTTGATGTCAACTCTGTGGATAAATATATGAAGTTCACACGAGAAGATGTAAAAAATGGCAGGTTGGCTTTCTTGGACTGTGAGGTCTCAGTTTCTGATAGAGGAAATTTGCAAACTGAGGTGTACCGCAAACCCACACACACAGACCAGTATTTACAGTTTGACTCCCATCACCCTCTGGAGCACAAGTTAGGAGTCATCAGGACTCTGTACCACAGAGCAGACAGCGTCCCCACTAACTCAGCAGCCAGACAGAAGGAGAAATCACACACAAAACAGGCTCTAGAGAAATGTGGATATCCTAACTGGGCCTTCCTGAAAGAAGAAACCCAAACAGGACTCCAGCAGCCATCA
Source organism: Garcialebias charrua (assembly GCA_038048925.1). Classification (NCBI taxonomy): domain Eukaryota; kingdom Metazoa; phylum Chordata; class Actinopteri; order Cyprinodontiformes; family Rivulidae; genus Garcialebias; species Garcialebias charrua. Next base: position 1,923 of record JBBPBX010109326.1, on the reverse strand, counting down.
GGTGAAAAGAAGGAACCCAGACCCAGACCAGTGGTCATTCCAGATGTTGCAGGAGTTTCAGAGACATTGAGACGTTTATTCTCTAAACACAACGTCCCAGTGGCTTTTAAACCCCAAAATACATTACGCAAAGACTGGTTCATCCCAAAGATCCAGTCCCCCGGCACAAACAGAGTAATATTGTGTATGCTGTTCAGTGTCAGGAGGGCTGTGATCAGTCTTATATCGGGGAAACTAAACAGCCACTGGCCAAAAGGATGGACCAGCACAGAAGATCAACATCATCAGGTCAGGACTCTGCGGTCTACACTCATCTCCAGGTCAGAGGTCACTCTTTCAGGGATGAAGATGTTCACATCCTTGATAGAGAGGAACGATGGTTTGAGAGAGGAGTAAAGGAGGCCATCTTTGTGAAAAGAAACCGTCCATCATTAAACAGAGGTGGAGGCCTCCGGGTTCAACTGTCCCCCTCTTACAATGCTGTTATTGCTAGTATCACTCAGCCCTCTGTGAATAGCAAACAACCATCAGGGTGCTAATGATCCATCGTTAGGCTGATGGCCCTGCTTGATCATGTGAGCAACTACCGTAGTTTCTGGACTATTGAGTGCACCTGAATATAAGCCACGCCCACTAAATTAAAAAATAATACATTTGTACATATATAGGCTGCACTTGTCTATAAGCTGCAGGTGTCCACGTTGCGTCCACAATATGTGAAAGAAATTGCTCTTTGGGGATAACAAAGATTCTTACACGAGATATTTACACAGAAGAATTTAAAAAAACTTAAATAAATATTATAGTGTGTCAACACACAGCTCCTGAGGGACATGTTTAGCTCTTGTTGTAGATCAAGAATCAACCACCAGAGGGTTTTATAGACTTTATTTTACTGTTCAACACAGACAGAGTGAACCCCACAGGTCTTCATGACAACTCCCTCCCTCACTCTGGATACTCTGCTGAATGGCCGAACACAAACTAACACATAATGAACACACACACTAGGCTGACAAGAACAGACTAATCACTAAAAGAACAATGCTGAACACTTAATTTAAATTACTAACAGTTAACATACATTTTACCCATAATCCCTCCCTGAGGACATGTGACCGACTGAAGTTTACCCCCCTCCCCAATGAAACCAAGTCCACTGTGACCTGTTCAGTAAGTTCATTGGTCAGATTTTTATTTTACCTTTATTCATACAGGTAGTCTCATTGAGTCACTGGGACCCACCCTGCAAGAGAGACGTGCACTGGGCAGCTACAGTCTGTGAGCGCCCGGCTGTGACAAAGCTACACGTTTTGGTGGCATGAAGCTCGATAGCCTGTCAAAAAGTAAAAAATCCATAAATTAGCTGCAGCACTGAATAAGCAGCAGGGTTCAAACCTGTGAAAAAAGTAGCAGCTTATAGACCGGAAAGTACGGTAGTTCTGGATGTTAACAACAAACTGGTTGATCCACTATGAGAAGGCACTATTTATAAGACCGAGTTTGTTGCAGATCCTCAGACTGAAGAAGTCCTTTGGATAAAAGATGAAACGTTTCAACAGGACCTGACTGAACTTTGTTACATTAGCCAAGATGGTGTAGTGGCTAAGGCTTTTGACTTGGGACCCGAAAGGACGCGGGTTCGCGCCCCGGCCACTACACACCTTGGGGTGTCTATGAGTGCACATCTAATTCTCCAGCTCCCCGAGCGCTGACTACGGCTGCTCGCTGCACCACCTGGTGGTGGTTGGGTTAAAGGCAGAAGACCAATTTCGTCTGTCAAGTATGGGAAACATACACAGATGACAAATGTGACAAATTATTATTATTATTTTATTTTGACTGTTTTTTAAACAATAAAGCAGAATCAAGTTTTGCTTAAAATCAGACAAAATAACTGAAACTCAACGTAAAGATATATAT
>JBBPBX010109325.1:0-11028 GCA_038048925.1 Garcialebias charrua | reverse complement strand
TTCCATTTAATAAATTAATAATACAATATGACATTGATAATAAATATTTCCTACAATACCAACAAATTAAGTCAATTGTAAAAAAGAAATTTAAGCTTAATAAAACATTGTTGGAAACACCAACATGTGTGTTAGAGTTTATTAATTTTCAACCACCCAAATTATTATCTAAAATATACAAAAAATTGTCTAGGATCGATGACTCGATAGCACTACCTGTTGAAAAATGGGAGTCAGATTTATCAATCAACTTTGAACAAAAAATTTGGTCTCAAGTATGTTCAAATACTTTTAAATTGACTAGAATCTCCAATTTACAATTAATACAATATAAGGTTCTCTATAGAGTACATTATACAGGGGAGCGAATGTTTAAGATGGGCTTTATACCATCTAACAAGTGCTCACAGTGCATAAGTAATACACCTGATGATTATATTCACGCGCTCTGGTTCTGTCCACCCGTTCAGAGGTTCTGGGTACAGGTATGTGAAGACTTGTCTAAATGTTTGAAAATTAATATCCCACTCTCTCCATCTGTTTGCTTATTGGGTATCTTTGAAGATGTTATACTAGAAAAAAATACATCCTATATGCTTTTCACTGCCTTATGCATCGCAAAGAAAACCATACTCGTAAATTGGAAAAATAAAAATAATCTTAGCGTTAATCAGTATAAAAATCTTCTGTTAGATCATATTAGTCTTGAAACAGCATCTGCCGACACATTGGATCAACCTATTTGGCATTCTTTGATCGGCTCCGTTACGTAGTGAGGGTGGGGGGTCTGGGATGTGGCCTTGTGGGGCATTGGGACTGGAGGGGGGGGAGGTTGGGGTTTGGGGCGCCGGGGGGTTAGGGCTGCTTGGGCGGGGAGGACCTCGTCTTCGACCTGGGGAGGACCGGGGGGGGTTCTGGGGGACATCTACTGGGGGCGGCATGCGGGCCCTCGGGTGGTCGGTGGCGGCGGTCATGGGTCGCCGGTCGGTGACCCGGCTGTGCTGGGGTGGTTTCGGGGTGGGTGCCGGGGGCTTGGGACTCTGGGGGCGCGTCGTCCCCGGGCTTGGGCCTGGTGGGGGTCGGGGGTCTTGGGCTCTGGCGGGCGGGTCGCCGGGCTATGGGCTGGCTGGCGCTCTGGTGCCCAGCTCTGGCCGGGGGCTCTCGGCTCGCTGGTGGGTTGGGGTTCATATGCTGGGGGGTGGGTGTCTGGGGGCGTGACTGGTGGCCAATGGGAGGGAGCGGGCAAACCCAGCTTGGGTGTCTAATGTGTTATGTGTTTTGAAAGTTGTTAATATGAAGGGTGGGTATAGTATTTCTTCTGGGGTGGGGATTAAGTGGATGTCCTGGATGATGGTCTTGGACTATACTTGGCCGGTGTGCGGGCCCCGGTTGGGGCCTGTTCTTGATGCTTCCTGGCTCTGTCGACGGTTGGGCGGGCGCTCTTGGCCGTGTCGTCCATGTGGGATTTTGTGTCCTCTTGGACGGCGGGCTGACTGCGGTTCGCAGGGGTCGTGGCGGCCCTGGCGGGTGTGGGCTGTTGGTTCTGCTGTTGGCGGCCCTCGGGGCCGTGTCCCTCTCTGGTCTTGGCTCAATGTCCTGGCGGTCGGAGAGGTGTTTCCTTTACCTCGCTCCTTGGGTGGACCTTGGCGAGCTGGGGGGTAAGCAGGGTCAGCGGGGGAGCTGACTCGCTGTGGGAGCACTGTTCCTGCAGTTATTTTTCTCCCCATCCCTCAACACGCACCTCCGCCCTCTTCATCTTAAATTAATACATGTAGGGAATTTGGGTCTCGGGTGTGCTGCAATGGTTTTACATCTCTGTTGTTAAGAGCACCTGGGACTCAATTTTATATACACTTTAGACATTCATTCATAAACATCTTCATAAAAGTCACATATAGGGAATGGAGTGAGCACTATGGCTATGGGTGGCGGGATGACATCAATCTCGCCCCCATGCCTATGCTCACTCAACATTATGCATCTAGACAATTAGGGCCTGGGTTAGAGTTGGAGTGGAGGGGAAACTGGTATAATGCCAGCCTTTGCTCCTTCTCTTTCCTTTTTAAATACACTTTACAACAACACTCACCAACAGTACATTTGGGGACGGGGGTGTGTGTGTCGGGGTCTTGATTTGTTAATTTCAATTTTATTTATTATGTATTTATTTATATATTATTTATTTATTTTTCTCTTGCCCCCCTGGTTGCCTTGCGGACATTCTGGGGGTGGGCCGTCAGGGGTTGTGCTGGGGTGTGGGGGGGTTCGGGGCCTGCGGGTTCGCCGTGGGCGGGGCTGGCAGTGCGCTCCCTCTGGGGCTGCTTGGGCTCGGGTGTCCTGTCCTGTCCTGTCGGCAGGGCGCGGGGTGGGCCGGATCTTGGACGTCTGCTGCTCTCCACCCCAGAATGAATGGGTCTACCTCCTGGGTTTGGATGTGGGCTGCCCCATGTAGGGAGCAGGTACATGTCTTGGACCTAGGGGGTATAGAGTGTGCATCGGGATTATGAATGGAGCGTGTCGTTATTGTTTGTCTTTCTGTGACTGAGGGTGAGGATGAGGGTGGGTCTGAATGAGTGTGTCTGTGTATGAATGTTTAAGTGTCAGGCTGGGACTTGGACTGCCCCCTCTCTGATACTTCTGAGGCTACCCAGTGTCGCGCTCCTGCCACGTGGCCCCCTGGTGGGTGTTCCTCTGCCTACGGGCGTGCTTGGGGCCCTCACTATCTGGGGCTGGGCGCTTGGGCGTTTGTCAGCTCGGCCTGGTGGCTGCCTGGTGGGGCTCGGGTCCTCTGGTCCTGTCAGGTCTGGACCTGAGGGATGGGCGTCCCCGGTGCCCGAGCCTCGGTGACCGGCCCTGGGGCTACGTCGGTGCAGCGGGCTCCGGCGGGGGCCTGTGTATTGTCGCTGTTGACCCCGGGGGGTCATTGTGTGTGGTCCCTGGTGGGGTTCGTCCGGTTCTTCCACTTGGTCGGATCTGGGGAGTGGACGAGTGGCTCGTCCTGTTCGGGTGGTCCTGGGGACTCTGGGCTCGGGGTCCTTCCTGGGGTCTTGGGCTTTGATCGCCCCTTCGTCTGTCTCGGGCTTTGGGGGGACGGGTCTCTGATGCTTCACAGTCGCTACTAAATGTTCTATTGGAGGAACCTCATTCACTTATGCATGCTCACAACCACACACAAATGGATGCAGGGATGTATAGTAGATGTATGTAGATGGGTATATAAATGAATATAAATATATATGTATGTATATTGTATATATATTTGTAGGTATGGGTATGTGTATTTATAGAAATATTTGCAAGGTCATGAATATTATCAGTCTTTATGCTTGTATGTTTCGTTGTTGTGTTCTGTCATGTGCTTTGCAGGATTGTGGACGGAGGTTTGGTGTGTTTGCCTTGTGCTCTTTCTGTGGACAATTGTTGTTTTGTTTTGTTGTCTCACTTTCTCTTTTCTTTCTTTCTCTATTAAAAAAAGAAAAAAAAAATATATTGGAGTGAGAGGAAGGCTATAAGGTGTGAAGGGAGGCCATCTATAAATGGAAAAAAATAAAAAAAATAATTAAATCTCAGGAAGTCCAACATTTCACTGATCACATCAACTCTGTGGATAAATATATCAAGTTCACACGAGAAGATGTAAAAATGGCAGGTTGGCTTTCTTGGACTGTGAGGTCTCAGTTTCTGATAGAGGAAATTTGCAAACTGAGGTGTACCGCAAACCCACCCACACAGACCAGTATTTACAGTTTGACTCCCATCACCCTCTGGAGCACAAGTTAGGAGTCATCAGGACTCTGTACCACAGAGCAGACAGCGTCCCCACTAACTCAGGAGCCAGACAGAAGAGAAATCACACACAAGACAGGCTCTAGAGAAATGTGGATATCCTAACTGGGCCTTCCTGAAAGAAGAAACCCAAACAGGACTCCAGCAGCCATCAGGTGAAAAGAAGGAACCCAGACCCAGACCAGTGGTCATTCCAGATGTTGCAGGAGTTTCAGAGACATTGAGACGTTTATTTTCTAAACACAACGTCCCAGTGGCTTTTAAACCCCAAAATACATTAAAGACTGGTTCATCCCAAAGATCCAGTCCCCCGGCACAAACAGAGTAATATTGTGTATGTTGTTCAGTGTCAGGAGGGTGATCAGTCTTACATCAGGGAAACTAAACAGCCACTGGCCAAAAGGATGGACCAGCACAGAAGATCAACATCATCAGGTCAGGACTCTGTGGTCTACACTCATCTCCAGGTCAGAGGTCACTCTTTCAGGGATGAAGATGTTCACATCCTTGATAGAGAGGAACGATGGTTTGAGAGAGGAGTAAAGGAGGCCATCTTTGTGAAAAGAAACCATCAATCATTAAACAGAGGTGGAGGCCTCCGGGTTCAACTGTCCCCCTCTTACAATGATGTTATTGCCAGTATCACTCAGCCCTCTGTGAACAGCAAACAACCATCAGGGTGCTAACGATCCATCGTCAGGCTGATGGTCCTCCATGATCATGTGAGCAGCTGGTTTTGGCTGTCATCAGCCAACTGGTTGATCCACTGTGAGAGGGGACTATTTATAAGACTGAGCTGAATAAAGCTTCTCAGACTGAGGAAGTCTTTCAGACGAAAGACGAAACATTTCTACAGGTTTATTATGCTTTGTTTTTGTTTTTGTTTTTTTGAATGTCCAGAGGACCAGACTTAGCTTTTTTAGACTTCCAGAAAGCATTATCAGTGAACACAATCCACCGTGCCATCCACCGTTGCAGCTGAAACTCTACAGTGCAAAGAAAATTATTGCAAATTATTACAACCAATCTCTCCAGGAGCTTCTGGACCTACATGCTCCCTTGAAGACAAGACTGGTGTCTTTCTCCCGTTTAGCCCCCTGGTACACTGATGAGCTGCGCAGGATGAAGGCAACTGGCCGTGCTATTGAGAGACGTGTAAAATCATCTGGTCTGTCTGTGCATAAGCAGGCATATAAAGAACATCAGAAAGCGTACGCCTATTCTCTTAAAGAAGCACGCTCCAAATATTATTCCAACATCATCAACACCTGCCCTGGAAACTCTAAACAGCTCTTCTCCACAATAACTCATCTGCTTAATCCCATTAAACAAACTCATGAGGACTCTGTTCAAAAATGCAACCTGTTCCTTTCATCATTTAAAAACAAAGTTGACACTATCAGATCTCAGCTCCACAACCTCCCTGATCTTAGTGTGCCATCTACCCGTCTGCTTTCTGGGACCCTGAGCAGCTTTGATGAAGTCGTTCAGAGTGAGGTGGAGACCATCCTCAAGAAAATGAAGCCTTCATCCTGCGCCCTGGATCCCTTCCCCTCGTCTCTCATAAAATCCAATCACTCTGCAATAAGCCCATTAATCACACAAATAATAAACAAGTCTCTACAATCTGGTCATGTTCCACTGCCTCTAAAAACTGCCATCATTAGGCCTCTTCTGAAAAAATCTAATTTGGATCCCGACATTTTTTCAAATTACCGGCCAATTTCCCACCTCCCATTTCTGTCCAAAGTGCTGGAGAAAGCAGTTGCTGCTCAGCTGCAGGACCACCTACAGCAACACTCTCTGTATGAGAAGTTCCAGTCTGGATTCAGAGCAGCTCACAGTACTGAGACTGCATTGCTGAGAGTAACGAATGATGTCCTCATGGCTGCTGACACTGGTTCTCCCTCCATCCTTGTCCTCCTTGACCTCACTGCAGCCTTCGACACTGTGGACCATAGTATCCTCCTCCACCGTCTTCATGTGGAGGTCGGTCTCTGTGACACTGTCCTGGACTGGTTCAGATCTTTCCTCTCCAATAGGCTGGAATGTGTCAGTCTTGGCAATGCCACTTCCCAGACAGTCGGTGTCTCCTGTGGTGTACCTCAGGGGTCAGTTCTGGGGCCCCTGCTGTTTTCCCTTTACATGCTGCCTTTGGGTCAAATTATTAATCAGTTCAACATTTCCTTTCACTGCTATGCCGACGACACACAACTTTACATCAGGACTGGAGCATCATCATCATCCCTATCTCCATCTTCACTCACTGCTCTCTCTGCCTGCCTGGAGGAAATAAAGGCATGGATGAATCAAAACTTTCTTCAACTGAACTGCTCCAAGACCGAGGCCATATTGATTGGCACCCCTCACCAGGTACAAACATCAACTTTAACAACAATCTCCTTCTCTGGTCAAGACATCCCCCTCTCCACCTCTGTTACAAATCTTGGAATAAAAATGGACTCTCATCTCACATTTGAAAATCACATTAAGCATCTGTTTAAAACCTGCTTCTTCCATCTTCGAAACATCTCCAGACTTCGCCCATCTCTGACTTTTTCTGATGCTGAGAAACTCGTCCATGCCTTTGTCTCCTCCAGGCTCGACTACTGCAACTCACTGTTTATTGGTATCCCTGGCAAAAACATTCAGAAGCTTCAATATATTCAAAACAGTGCAGCTAGGATTCTGTTGAGAGTTCGCAAATTTGATCATATTACACCCATTCTCCATAACCTCCATTGGCTTCCTGTCACCTACAGAATTCAATACAAAACTGCTCTCATTACCCATCAATGCTTGCACGGAACTTCACCTGACTATCTAAAGGACATTCTTGCACCATATTCATCCACCCGGTCTCTACGATCACAGAACAGTAATTTACTTCATATTCCTCGGACCAAATTGAGGACCATGGGAGACCGAGCATTCTGTGTGGCTGCCCCCCGCCTGTGGAACTCCCTCCCTGACGACCTGAGCGCTCCACAGTCACTGGTTGACTTTAAAAGCGGCATTAAGACTTTTCTTTTTAAAGGGGACCTCAGATGTGTTTTTTAAAATTTTATGGTATTTCTGTGTGATATCCAGACCCTATTCCTTCAATTTAATGCACAAAATAATTATTAGATAATCAATTATCCATCCATCCATCCATCTTCTTCCGCTTATCCGGGGTCGGGTCGCGGGGGTAGCAGCCTAAGTAGGGAGGCCCAGACTTCCCTCTCCCCAGCCACTTGGAGCAGTTCCTCCGGGGGAATCCCAAGGCGTTCCCAGGCCAGCCGAGAAACATAGTCCCTCCAGCGCGTCCTGGGTCTTCCTCTGGGTCTCCTCCCGGTGGGACGTGCCCGGAACACCTCACCAGGGAGGCGTCCAGGAGGCATCCTAACCAGATGCCCGAGCCACCTCAACTGGCTCCTCTCGATGTGGAGAAGCAGCGGCTCTACTCCGAGTCCCTCCCGGATGACTGAGCTTCTCACCCTATCTCTAAGGGAGAGTCCAGCCACCCTGCGGAGAAAACTCATTTCAGCCGCTTGTATCCGAGATCTTGTTCTTTCGGTCATAACCCAAAGCTCATGACCATAGATGAGGGTGGGAACGTAGATCGATCGGTAAATTGAGAGCTTTGCCTTTTGACTCAGCTCTCTCTTCACCACGACAGACCGGTACAGCGCCCGCTTCACTGCGGACGCTGCACCTATCCGCCTATCGATCTCACGCTCCAGTTTTCCCTCATTCGTGAACAAGATCCCGAGATACTTAAACTCCTCCACTTGGGGCAGGACCTCCTCCCCGACCCGGAGAGGGCATGCTACCCTTTTCCGGCTCAAGACCATGGCCTCGGATTTGGAGGAACTGATCCTCATCCCGGCCGCATCACACTCGGCTGCAAACCGCTCCAGTGAAAGTTGTAAATCACGAACTGATGAAGCCAGTAGGACCACATCATCTGCAAAAAACAGAGAAGCGATTCTAAGGTCACCAAAACGGATCCTCTCAACACCTTGGCTGCGCCTAGAAATTCTGTCCATAAAAGTTATGAACAGAATCGGTGACAAAGGGCAACCTTGGCGGAGTCCAACTCTCACCGGAAACGAGCCTGACTTACTGCCGGCAATGCGGACCAAGCTCTGACACCGGTCGTACAGGGACCTAACAGCCCTTATCAAAGGGCCTGGTACCCCATACTCCCGGAGTACCCCCCACAGAACCCCCCGAGGGACGCGGTCGAATGCCTTCTCCAAGTCCACAAAGCACATGTAAACTGGTTGGGCAAACTCCCACGCACCCTCCAGGACCCTGTTGAGGGTGTAGAGCTGGTCCAGTGTTCCACGACCAGGACGAAAACCACACTGTTCCTCCTGAATCCGAGGTTCGACTATCCGACGGACCCTCCTCTCCAGAACCCCTGAATAGACCTTACCAGGGAGGCTTAAGAGTGTGATCCCCCTATAGTTGGAACACACCCTACGGTCCCCCTTTTTGAATAGGGGAACCACCACCCCAGTCTGCCAATCCAAGGGAACTGCCCCCGATGTCCACGCGATTCCCATGGGCTCACCACCTGTGGGAGGGGCCAAAGGGGTCGGGTGCAATGTGAGATGGGTGGTGGCCGAGGGCGGGGACCCTGGCGGTCTGATCCTCGGCTACAGAAGCTGGCCATTGGGACATGGAATGTCACCTCTCTGGTGGGGAAGGAGCCTGAGCTAGTGTGTGAGGTTGAGAGGTTCCGGCTAGAAATAGTCGGACTCACCTCAACGCATGGCTCTGGCTCTGGAACCAGTTTCCTTGAGAGGGGTTGGACACTCTTCCACTCTGGAGTTGCCCCTGGTGAGAGGCGCCGAGCAGGAGTGGGCATACTGGTTGCCCCCCATCTTGGTGCCTGTACGTTGGGGTTCACCCCGGTGAACGAGAGGGTAGCCTCCCTTCGCCTACGTGTGGGGGGACGGGCTCTGACTGTTGTTTGTGCCTATGCACCAAACGGCAGCTCAGACTACCCACCCTTTTTGGAGTCCTTGGAGGGGGTATTGGAGAGTGCGCCTCCTGGGGACTCCCTTGTTCTACTGGGGGACTTCAACGCTCACGTGGGCAATGACAGTGAGACCTGGAGGGGTGTGGTTGGGAGGAACGGCCCCCCTGATCTGAACCAGAGTGGTGTTCTGTTATTGGACTTCTGTGCTCGTCATGGATTGTCCATAACGAACACCATGTTTAAGCATAAGGGTGTCCATATGTGCTCTTGGCACCAGGACACCCTAGGTCGCAGTTCGATGATCGACTTTGTTGTCGTCTCATCTGATCTGCGGCCGCATGTCTTGGACACTCGGGTGAGGAGAGGGGCGGAGCTGTCTACTGACCACTACCTGGTGGTGAGTTGGCTCCGATGGTGGGGGAGGATGCCGGTCAGACCTGGCAGACCCAAACGTATTGTGAGGGTCTGCTGGGAACGTCTGGCAGAGTCTCCCGTAAGACGGAGCTTTAACTCCCACCTCCGGGAGAGCTTTGAACACGTTCCGAGGGAGGCGGGGGACATGGAGTCCGAGTGGGCCGTGTTCCGCGCCTCTATTGTCGAGGCAGCTTATCGGAGCTGTGGCCGCAAGGTTGTTGGTGCCTGTCGTGGTGGCAACCCTCGAACCCGGTGGTGGACACCGGCAGTGAGGGATGCTGTCAGGCTGAAGAAGGAGTCCTATTGGGCCTTTTTGGCTTGTGGGACCCCGGAAGCAGCTGATAGGTACCGGCAGTCCAAGCGGCATGCGGCTCGGGTGGTTGCTGAGGCAAAAACTCGGGCGTGGGAGGAGTTCGGAGAGGCCATGGAGAATGACTTCCGTACGGCTTCGAGGCGATTCTGGTCCACCATCCGGCGTCTCAGGGGGGGAAAGAGGTACGAGACCAACACCATTTATGGTGGAGGTGGCGTGCTGCTGACCTCAACTCGGGATGTTGTGAGTTGGTGGGCGGAATACTTCGAAGACCTCCTCAATAATCAATTATACCCTTTTTAATTCTGCCATTTTTAACTTTCGTTTTGAACGACCGGTTCTGATAGAAGTTCTGAAGTCCACGCCCTTCAAAGATCTGTTTACGCCCTCTGTAACAGCCAGTATCTGTAATGTGTTGTTGTTTTAAAATTAGCTCTTTTTTTATTACTCATTTGACTTACTGTTAGTGTTAACTTAAGATAACTTACCGAAACCCGTCTGAGCGCGCCGCAATTTGCTGCTCCTTTTAGCATTAGACCTCCCGAATCCGATGCTAATGTTAGCTTGTTCCTCTTCCGGTATTTGCCAGCTCCGCTCGTTGCACGCGGCGATTTTGGGAGTTATCGCTGTTCCAGTCAAGACAACACAAAGTTCACCAAGTGTCTCCCGTAAATTAATCCGTAAGGAGAAGGTCCTCGCTGCTGCGAGGCTGCTGCAAGGCTGCAACGAGGCTGTACAATTGAAGCTCCGCTCCATCGCGCCAGAAGAGGGTCCCGTTGCCGCCGGTCCCTACGCCGGGGGTCTGCTCGTTTAATTTTTGCCGGCTGCGCGTTGGGAGCGATCGCAAATACACTAAAAATTGAACTAAAACATAAAAATAACAATTATACTTTATTTATAAAGCCATTTAAAAAAAACACAGCTGCAACAAAGTGCTGTACACATGAAATTAAGAACATATAAACAAAAGATGAGATGAAATCATGAAAAACAACAGTCATGTGTTTAATACAGAAGTGGGTTGAGCCTAACCAGGGGTTGCTAGGTGAGGGGCTGGACTCAGGTTTGAGGTGATTGGCTGCGGGTTGTGACGTCAATAACCGCAGGAAGTGTGAATCCAGGTGTATTTATCAAAAATAAATAAATCTACTTAGAGTAAATAAACCACTGGGTGCATTTTTTTGGCCTTAGGACTGTTTTTTTATGAAGTAAATACCCAAAGTTTAGTAAAAAAACATTAAAAAGTGAATTTTGAATCGGTGGTCCCCTTTAAGCAAGCCTATTCTGCCTCCACATGATTTTATCTTTGATCTTAGCTGTTATCTTTATTGATTTTACTTGATTTTATCACTTGTTTTATTTTATTTATTTTTTAAGCAAGCCTAAATCTACATGATTTTATCTTTGATCTTAGTCCATATTATTATTGATTTTATTTGATTTTATCACTTGTTTTATTGTTTACCTTTACCTTGTTACACATTGTAGCACTTTGAGATTTTTATTAATGAAAAGTGCATTATAAATTGAATTCATTATTATT
>JBBPBX010109324.1:0-11028 GCA_038048925.1 Garcialebias charrua | reverse complement strand
CTGAGATTTTTTAAACACCTTCATGGTTTTAAACATTGTTTGTGGGTTTTGACAAAAAAAAAAAAACAACAGGAGCATATGTGAAGGTAAATTTGCACCTCAGGAAAGCTGCAGACGAGGGCGTCCTCTTCACAGGGGCTGTGCTGGGAGTCCAGGCTGAGGTTGATTGAGGCGGCGTGGCAGGCGTTCACCCTGTCCAGGCTCACGTTGAGCTCCGACGTGATGCAGCGCCGCAGGTCCTGACTGCTGCAGGTGAACTGAAGCAAGTAGTTAGTGAGCGGACCGAGGATCAACAGTTTCCACAAACTCTGTCCTCGTCTTCAGCGATGGTGAACACACGAGTAGCTTTTCTGTGGATCGTGTTCGTGAGAAACTTACGATGTTGATGAAGGCAGAGAGAAAGACGATGACGGTGGTGAAGACGCCGACTAAGGTGCTGTTGAGTCTGGACTGGACTATTGTCTTGGAGAGACTCTGAAGTGGGACTGGGAAGATCTGAGAGGACACAGACAGAAAAATGTGACTTCTGATTACCGTATTTCCAGCCTATAAGTCACATCTGTCCAAAATGTCTAATAAACTGGAAAAATCCAAAATACTTCACTTTGCCGTCACCACTGACAACCAGGGAATGTGGGCCGGTGTTGTGTCAAAAATCAATCGGCTGCCAAATGGTGGCCGCAAAAGCGTGCACGGGAAGACTTTCACAAGAATTTAACAAGATTAACACTTAAAAACAATTATTTGTTTGCTCGACATTATAGCAAAGGTGTGTCTCAGTTGAACTTTTACTTCATAAATATACTTCAATGGTCAAATCAGCTGAATTTCGCCGGGGCGGCGCAGAGAAAAGAAGCTGATGTGATGGTTGCTCCAGGCAAGCTGGACGAAGGTGGCAGGTTATGGCAAGTTGATTGTATCATTAATAGCCACTTTTACCTATAACATGACACAACGGCATGCCATACTACTCGAGTGCCATCTAGCGGCTGAAATAGTAGTGTTCAATATTTTCAGTCAGAATGCAGTGTCCCCTCAGTGAGGACTGAACTTGGAAAAAGGGCCTTCTCCTACTCTGCTCCTGCTTCCTGGAATATCTTACAAAAAGATCTGAAGCTCTCGGCCCTGACCTCTCTGGATGGTTTTCAGAATCTGTTGGAATCCTGGCAAAAACCAATGCAGATATGTTCCTGTCTTTGATTTTTTTGTACATCTACCTTATAATGTTTTTGCTACTTTTTCTTTTCTTTTGTTTACTGTTTAATGTATTTGTATCATTGATGTTCATCATTCTTTAGTTTGTAGCAGGTCGCTTTCGTAAATGAGCCCTCGAGGCTCAATAAGATTTACCTGACTAAATAAAGGTTGAATGAATGAATGAAAGAATGAATGAAATCATATCTCAGCCAAACATTGGTTTATAAATATGGAAAAAATCCATAAATAAGTTGCTTCGGCGTATAAGTGGCAGGGCATGTAAATTAGGCAAAAATGTGTGACTTATAGCCCAGAAAATACGGTAATTACAGTTGCCTTGTCTTGTTGCGTTCAATAATAAAAATGATGTTTAAAATGTACACTTATATGTTATAAATAAATAAAAAATATATGTTATAATTTTGAGCAAACAAATAATAGTTTTTAAGTGTTAATCTTGTTAAATTCTTGTTAAAGTCCTCCCGTGCGCGCTCCCGTGGCCGCCATTTGGCAGCCAATCGATTTTTGGCACAACACCGGCCCACATTTCCGGGTTGTCAGTGGTGATGCATAATATATGCAATTTATATGGCGAAGCAACATATTTATGTTTTTTTTCCATTTTATTAGACATATTTGGACTGATGCGACTTATACGGCAGTGCAATGTGTACTGCGGAAAGTACGGTAATACATATTCCCTCGACAAACACAACTTCTGAAAGAAAGTCCCTCTAATTTATCACCATGCTGCAGAAAAATATTCTGTTGTTTAAAACTAGCGTTGCCCGTTGTCACATTCTGAGATGCTTTTGTTCAGATATTACTCACCACATAACAGGAGTACACGGCTGAGATGAACACGACCGCCATCAGGACGATGAAGCAGGTGACGAAGAAGCCGATCATCAGGCTCGAGCTGCACATAAAAACAAGAGGGGATTAGTTAGATCTAATCCTTATTTCTGTCTTTGCAGAGGGTTGCAGACATGTTCTCAGTATTCTTTCTATGAAAATTTAAAGTGATTTAATGTGAAAGATGATGCAACCATAGCAAACCTGCCAGGAGAGTTGTTCACTACAACTCATAGACCGGGTGAGGAGAGCAGTAATCAGAAAAGCAACCAAGAGGCCAAAAACAACCCCGGTGGACCTGAGGATTTGTCCATAACACATACTGTATTTTCCAGGATATAAGTCACCGTTTTTTGCTTAGATTTGTCAGTCCTGCGACTTATACGCCGAAGCAGCTTATATAAGTTTTTTTCTTCTTTTCCCCATATTCATAATGCAATTTTTGAGTGACGCTTTAAAATTCTAAGAATTGCAACAGCGAGTCCTCCGGTGCACACACACTTCACTCAGCTGGTGCAGGCGGTGCACGATGGCTGGATGGACGGATGGATGTGTAGTGATACAGCTTCATCTCGCTGAAACACTTTTTCACTGAATCCCTCAGTGCAACACAGAACACTGATTTATTTTATGAAATTGAATCAAGACACAAATTAAATCACAAGAGACTCTCTTATTCTTTTAATAATAATAATAATAATAATAATAATGAATTCAATTTATAACGCACTTTTCATTAATGAAAATCTCAAAGTGCTACAAGGTGCAACAGAATTAAGTGTCAATAAAACAAATAATAAAACAATTAAAATCAATAACAGTATCAGCTAAGATCAAAAGTAGAATCACGAGGAGGTAGAGTATGCTCGGTTGAAAAGAAAGGTCTTCAAGCCACAAAACCTTTACTTTGTGTTAATTCAATTATATCAAATGAATAACCTTGTGTTATGTGAGCATTATTGAATTCAATTTTTGATAGTCAAAGACTCTGTTTTAATTCAAACTGAAATTAATAGCTGAACATCCTCTTATTGAATGTGTAATGATGATTTTTTTCTCTGAAACCTACAGATTTACAGTGACACTGTTTATCTCATTTGGTTTGAATTCAGGACACTAATCACCTCACAAGAGACTCTTTATTTTTGTCCTAATTAATAATCAGAAAAATAATCTCTGGTTTTGTTATTACATCAGTAGGTTTCAAATGTGACACTGTAATGATGTTGTTTTAATCACAGTGACAGGTCAACAGTGTTTGTTTAAAAGTGTTAAGACAGTTTTAATAAGCTTTATCATAAAATGCTGGCGTCCAAAACAAATACTTTATCCTTCCGACATAAACTAACCTTTTGACCTCTTCCTCTGCACCTCCTCATTCACGCCTCCTCCCGGTGCCACTGGCCAATCGGGAAGGACTCAGTAATAATAATAATAATAATAATAATGAATTCCATTTATAACGCACTTTTCATTAATAAAAATCTCAAAGTGCTACAAAGTGTAACAAAGCAAAGATCAAAATAAAACAAGTGATAAAATCAAATAAAATCAATAATAATATCGACTAAGATCAAAGATAAAATCATGTGGAGGCAGAATAGGCTTGCTTAAAAAGAAAGGTCTTTATGCTGCTTTTAAAGTCAACCAGTGACTGTGGAGCTCTCAGGTCGTCAGGGAGGGAGTTCCACAGGCGGGGGGCAGCCACACAGAATGCTCGGTCTCCCATGGTCCTCAATTTGGTCCGAGGAATATGAAGGAAATTACTGTTCTGTGATCGTAGAGACCGGGTGGATGAATATGGTGCAAGAATGTCCTTTAGATAGTCAGGTGAAGTGCCGTGCAAGCATTGATGGGTAATGAGAGCAGTTTTGTACTGAATTCTGTAGGTGACAGGAAGCCAATGGAGGTTATGGAGAATGGGTGTAATATGTTCAAATTTACGAACTCTCAACAGAATCCTTGCTGCACTGTTTTGAATGTATTGAAGTTTCTGAAGGTTTTTGCCAGGGATACCAATAAACAGGGAGTTGCAGTAGTCGAGCCTGGAGGAGACAAAGGCATGGACGAGTTTCTCAGCATCAGGAAAAGTCAGAGATGGGCGAAGTCTGGAGATGTTTCGAAGATGGAAGAAGCAGGTTTTAAACAGATGCTTAATGTGATTTTCAAATGTAAGATGAGAGTCCATTTTTATTCCAAGATTTGTAACAGAGGTGGAGAGGGGGATGTCTTGACCAGAGAAGGAGATTGTTGTTAAAGTTGATGTTTGTATCTGGTGAGGGGTGCCAATCAATATGGCCTCAGTCTTCGAGCAGTTTAATTGAAGAAAGTTCTGATTCATCCATGCCTTTATTTCCTCCAGGCAGGCAGAGAGAACAGTGAGTGAAGACGGAGATAGGGATGATGATGATGTTCCAGTCCTGATGTAAAGCTGTGTGTCGTCGGCATAGCAGTGAAAAGAAATGTTGAACTGATTAATAATTTGACCTAAAGGCAACATGTAGAGGGAAAACAGCAGGGGCCCCAGAACTGACCCCTGAGGGACACCACAGGAGACACCGACTGTCTGGGAAGTGGCATTGCCAAGGCTAACACATTCCAGCCTATTGGAGAGGAAAGAATTGAACCAGTCCAGGACAGTGTCACAGAGACCGACCTCCACATGAAGACGGTGGAGGAGGATACTATGGTCCACAGTGTCGAAGGCTGCAGTGAGGTCAAGGAGGACAAGGATGGAGGGAGAACCAGTGTCAGCAGCCATGAGGACATCATTTGTTACTCTCAGCAGTGCAGTCTCAGTACTGTGAGCTGCTCTGAATCCAGACTGGAACTTCTCATACAGAGAGTGTTGCTGTAGGTGGTCCTGCAGCTGAGCAGCAACTGTTTTCTCCAGCACTTTGGACAGAAATGGGAGGTGGGAAATTGGGCGGTAATTAGAAAAATTGTCGGGATCCAAATTAGATTTTTTCAGAAGAGGCCTAATGATGGCAGTTTTTAGAGGCAATGGAACATGACCAGATTGTAGAGACTTGTTTATTATTTGTGTGATTAATGGGCTTATTGCAGAGTGATTGGATTTTATGAGAGACGAGGGGAAGGGATCCAGGGCGCAGGATGAAGGCTTCATTTTCTTGAGGATGGTCTCCACCTCACTCTGAACGACTTCATCAAAGCTGCTCAGGGTCCCAGAAAGCAGACGGGTAGATGGCACACTAAGATCAGGGAGGTTGTGGAGCTGAGATCTGATAGTGTCAACTTTGTTTTTAAATGATGAGAGGAACAGGTTGCATTTTTGAACAGAGTCCTCATGAGTTTGTTTAATGGGATTAAGCAGATGAGTTATTGTGGAGAAGAGCTGTTTAGAGTTTCCAGGGCAGGTGTTGATGATGTTGGAATAATATTTGGAGCGTGCTTCTTTAAGAGAATTGGCGTACGCTTTCTGATGTTCTTTGTACAGGTAGTCCCCGATTTACGAGCGAGATCCGTTACAACGAGGCGCTCGTAAACCGGAAATCTCGTAATTTGGAACGGCCGCCACGCTTCTCGTAAGTCCGGAAATTCGCTCGTAAATTGGAACGGTTTTGCTAGCGCGACTACAAACACTCGTTTTTCATCGAAAAACTGCTTATGAGTGCATAAAAATGATCGGAAACGTGTGTCCACATGTTTAGCTAACGAACTGTGGTGAAAAAACACAGGAAAACTCAGTATTTTTTGCGTTTTTTCCAATAATTCGCCAGCTCGTAAGTCTGGAACCTCGTAGATCAGAGCGCTCGTAAATCGGGGACTACCTGTACGCTTGCTTATGTACCGAGAGACCAGATGATTTTACACGTCTCTCAATAGCACGGCCAGTTGCCTTCATCCTGCGCAGCTCACCAGTGTACCAAGGGGCTGAACGGGAGAAAGACACCAGTCTTGACTTCAAGGGAGCATGTAGGTCCAGAAGCTCCTGGAGAGATTGGTTGTAGTAATCCACAGAGTCATCTGCAGATGAGTGATTGACAGCGGTCAGGGCGTGAAGATCAGCAGACAAAACATCAGGGGAAATGTTTTTATAGTCACGGAACTGGATAGGTCGTTTTGGGTTAGAAGCAGGCGAAGTTGAAGGCACTTCCAGGGAGATGACCCTGTGGTCTGAGACACCCAGGTCATATACAGACAAGTTATTGAGTACAGTGTCTGTAATCACCAAATCCAGAGTATGCCCCCTGTTGTGCGTAGGGGCGTCCACATGTTGGGTGAGGTTGAGAGATTCCAAAAGAGACTTAAAATCTGTAGCCAGAGGGGAAGAGGAATTGTCCATGTGGATATTTAGATCGCCAAGAAAAATAGTTTTTACAGGGGAGGTGCAGAAAAAAGTGAGGAGGTCATGCATTTCTGAGTTAAATGAAACATGCGGTTTGGGAGGTCTATAAATCAATATAACGTTCATCAGGAGTGGGGCTTTGAAGTTGAAGGCCAAACATTCAAAAGAAGAAAAATTATGAGAAGACAGATGTGACAATTTTAAATTACTGCGGTAGATTACAGCCAGACCACCACCGCGGCCAGTGCAGCGGGCTCTCTGCAGATAACTGTATCCGGAGGGACAAGCTTCATTCAGAGAACTGAACACGTCTGGTTGATGCCAAGTTTCTGTGAGGCACATGAGGTCCAAGTCCTTCTCCAGAATGTGATCATGAATTAGACATGATTTATTGGATAGTGATTGTACATTGAAAAGTTCTATTTTAATGCCAGTTGGTGTAGGAGCCTTTTGAACCGGTTTCAGCAGACTGAAGTCCACTCCACGTTTTCCTTGCCACTTTGTGAGCTGTGGACTACAAGGGACTACAGACGCAGCGTTCTGATGACGTCGTCGAGGTGCGACAGTCCAGACAGTAGCAATCGAGTCAAAGCCCGTGTGCCTAAAATAGATGGTTTTCTTTCGAGAGCTTCTGTGGATGTAGTGAGGTCTACGCAAAAGTCCCAGTTGTTTGATGGTGGAAATACAAGGAGGAATGGAGCAGTTATTAAGTCCAAGCAGCTGCGAAACGGAGTATGTCAACATCGCGCCAGCCAAGCCGGGGGAAGCTAGCATGGAGCTAGCCACTAGCAGCAGACCCACGGCTCCGAAAGAAATAACCAAGAAGCAGTGAGAGGCAACTTGGATGAGCATATTTTGAAGGGGAGCACAGAAGAGAATCCAGGACAGTCCAGATGACACAGGAGGTTGACAGGCAGCAGGTGAGTGGAACAATAATTGCAGCTACGTAGTTCTTGAAGCAAGTTCGTGCTGGAGTTGACAGGAGGTTGACAGCCCAAATTCCGGTTAGGAAGTGCTAACTAAGCTGTCCGTAAAATCCTTATTAAAAAAACCACTGAACAAAATAAGTCCAGATAAATGTCTAAAAAATAGCAACAGTAAAATAACTATTTAGCGTGGAGAAGCGGCGACATCACGCCAGCGTAACTGGGTCAAACTCTCAGTAAAAGCTCTGACTTCCTGTTTTTTCTTCAGTCTGCTGGGGAAATTGAACTATGATATTTTGCCTGAGAGCTGGATGAACGTTGGTCAAAACGCCAATGACATGTCATCAGCTAAGGACTCATAGCATTGCTGGCTATAAGTCCGCCTCGAGCTAAAATGCTCCACTTTAATGAAATTCCTTCGAGGAATCTTTTATCTTGAAAAGCCAAACTGGAACTAGTAGTCGCTACCTCGGTGAGGTTGATTCGGACTTGAGCAAGCGGCTTTAAAATGGACGCTGAAGTCTGAAAACGTAGCCGGACGGACGGATGGATGGATGGAATCACACTGCACAGGCGAAATGAAGCTGTTTTGTCCATTAAATAAACGCGACGGGTCAGCGGTGCATAATAAATGCGACTTATATTCCTCTTCAGCTCTCGGCAGGGCAGGTCGCATCTCCTTTCGCTCCTCACCTCGCTGGTTTCCCCCTCCCTGCTTCTGCATTTGTCTCGTCTATAACTCTTCAGCGCTCGCTCGAACCAATTTGGGATGGATTTATGTGCGTGGACTGCTTTCTGGGCCATTTCATCTATCGATACTATCGATAACATAAATTTCCGCGAAGCGTTCTGGCCGGGGAGAGCCAGAGCGCCCTTTCGACACGCATGCGGTGAGCTACATTATGGACTCGATGAGCAGGCTAATGTAACTGTCCGCTCACTCTGTCGGGGACGTGGAACCTCTGTGATTTATTGGGATACCGGTGGCTCCTGCCACTGAAGGCTGAGGGACCGCCGCGATCGGCGTGCTGGCGAGACTTCCTGCTCAGCAAAAATGCTTTGAACCAGGCTATGAATGACCTTCCCAGCTGTTGTGCGGGCTGAATCACACGGTGGTGAGTGGCGGCTGCCGCGGACCGTGGTGTGTGGGACTCGTTTTACAGCCGCTCGGATTCAAACAGGGCACATACGGAAGGATCTTTTTAGCTCGGAACCTGACTCGATTCGGCGATTTGGACCCAGAAGCTGCACCTGGACTAAAAGACTGCAGTAAAAAGAACACTGTGGTCTGACTGAAAAAATAAGCAACAAATCTAATCTGGTCTCTGGCCTTGAATTGAAGGCTGCCTACAAATCTTCTCCTGAGCTGGGAGCTGAAGGGCCCGCTGCCCTCCCAACCCCCCTCCCCCAAGAGGTTTCTGTGTGTGCGTTCTCGGTTGGAGCCGAGCTCTGAGACCAGCGAACTGCTCTTATCTGAACAAATACACACAGACTGTTCCTCCCGCCTGTCGTCAAAACTGCAACTATGTCTCGTGTGATGTGCTTAATGCTGTTAGAGTTTTTGGGACTTTATCATGGAGTGTCCTCAGGCAATCTTTGATAGACTCTCTTTTTGAATAACACAAATGATACCTATTGTGTCTTTCCTTTTTCCATATCTGATTGTGGTGGCGCGGTTTTATACTGCTGCGACTTCGTGCGCTCGTCCCTATCCTATGATGAATGTGCGTAATCATTAACGTTGTCTTTGTGCCCCGGTGCAATGTCAAGGTCAATAAAGATATATTCTATTCTATTCTATTCTAAATCGACTTACAGTATATATGTTTTTTCCTCTTCATGGTGCTGTTTTTATTTATTTATGCAACTTATACGCCAGAAAATATGGTATAAGCTGCACAGAGCTGAGCTTCATGGAAAAGCAGCCAGAAGAACCCAAATAAGGCTGATTGGAATGTCCTCCCCAAACTGTGGAGGAAGCTACTGTGGCCTGAAGAGAGTAAAATTAAACTTTTCAACTAACAAGGACAATGTCACGTATGGCAAAACCCAAGGTCTCGCATCATGCTGGAAACGCCATCCCCTGTTAGATGGTCCAAAATATGGAGAAACCTGTCCGAGTGTCCAAAAGATTTCAAACAGAGATGAAAGTTCACCTTCCTGCAGGACGGAGTCCAAACCCTGGTCTGGTTTAAGCAAAACCAGTTACATGTCCCTGGTTTGATCCAAAGACTGTTGGACACAAGCAACATCCATCAAACCTGATGTATGGAAGCCATTGTGTCTCATATTTCAAATTAAAATGGATTAATATAAATGCTTTTTAGTTTCCAAATAAAGCAGCTCATTTTGACTCATAAATAAAATTTTAAATGAATAATCCAATCTGCATTTTCATTTTCTTCTTCGAGACTGCTCAATTTGTAAATTAATTAAAATAATAAATAAAATAACGTTTAACATTTAATTTTCAAAATATGTCCAAGTGTAGCGGCAGCAGGACACTTTCCTGTCTAAAACTCCGCCTGCTGCTAAAACAGCCAATCAGTGATTCAGTGGGCGTTGTGAAGCAACCACTTGGAATTGCCAATTGAGATTGATTAATGTTACACTTGGAGCAGGTTGAGAGTGAAAATTAAAATGCAAATTGTTCTTAGTTTCCTCTGCAGTTCTGCTACACAATGAGCAGTCTTGAAGAAGAAAATGAAAATGATTTATTTTTCATTTTATTTATGAGACAAAAAAGGCAGCTTGACTTTGAAATGAAAAAGCTTTTTTGCTAATACATTTTAATTTTCAAATTTGACATTTCAAAATGAATTTTGGTCACTTTTTACTGGGACATGTTTTGAAAATTAAATGTTAAACGTTATTTTATTTATCTTTTTAATTAATTTACACAATGAGCAGTCTTGATTTAGAAAATGAAAATGATTTAATTTAAATTTTATTTATGAGACAAAAAAGGCAGCTTGACTTTGAAATGAAAAAGCATTTCTGCTATTTCATTTTAATTTTCAAAATTGACATTTCAAAATGAATTTTGGTCCCTTTTTACTAGGACATATTTTGAAAATTAAATGTTAAACGTTATTTTATTTATCATTTTAATTAATTTACAAATTGAGCAGTCTCGAAGAAGAAAATGAAAATGCAGTTTGGATTATTCATTTTAAATTTTATTTATGAGTCAAAATGTGCTGCTTTATTTGGAAACTAAAAAGCATTTCTATTAATCCATTTTAATTTGAAATATGAGACACAATGGCTTCCATACTGATGGAGTGTGAAGAACGCATGAAGTTTCAGTGGTCAGATGGACCAACATCATGGAGAGGAACCTGAAGATACTTGCTGGGGGGTGGGGTTCACTCTTAATATTTGGCGTCTGGGCTGCAGAGCTCCATCTGCAGATGTCTTTGGTTTTGGGTTCGTGTGAATCCACTGACAGAAATCTAGTGCAACAACATCAAGGAGAGAGAAGAAGAAGGTTAAACTGATTAGGAGAGACTGATTAAATGAAGGAGGTGCTGAGGGGAAACAGTGAAAGCAGAATCCCGTGGAGGACGAGGAGGTGAAGACCAGAATAAAAGATAAGAAGTGCAGCGGGGAGACGAGCGGGTCGAGGAGAAAGGTTAATAGAGAAGAAGAAGAAAGACGATCAATAGTGAGAGGTGGTGACGAAGAAAGGAGAGGGACAATCTGCTGCAGCTCCACCAACTTCTGATTTGATTATCACCT
>JBBPBX010109322.1:0-11028 GCA_038048925.1 Garcialebias charrua | reverse complement strand
ATTTGTCAGCCTTTTGATCTGTCTGCCTTTTGATTCTTTCTCTGCTGTAGGACGTAAATGACAGCAGCTCCGTCAGGGTGAGGCTAGCTGTCCAAAAAGTGGACTTGTGATGAGAGAGGTGACTG
This sequence comes from Garcialebias charrua, assembly GCA_038048925.1. Lineage (NCBI taxonomy): Eukaryota > Metazoa > Chordata > Actinopteri > Cyprinodontiformes > Rivulidae > Garcialebias > Garcialebias charrua. The sequence goes on along the minus strand of JBBPBX010109322.1, from coordinate 10,903 downwards.
AGCTTTGATGTTCAGTTTAGTCTGGATCTTTAGTGAGATGCAATAAACCACTGCTCATTTATATAATACATTTAGGTGAGTTGGATTGATTTTCCTGAATTTGACACATGAAAGACTAAATTGAATGAAAAACCATATGAAGGAATGCTGTACACTGACTTTCATGTCAAAATTTTAAAATATGTATGATCATATTGAAGAATGTTTTAGCTAAGTAGTAGCTGTTTTGGTTAAATTTTAAAAGATAATATTCACAAATCCATGCAATATCTCACCTGACCGTTTAATGCTAGGAGGATGTATTGTGAATTTCATCTTCATTCTACCATGCCAAATTAAAGAAGGTCAATCTCTTTTTGTGTAAGATGTGATATTCATTTTTAAATCAGAATGTCTTCAAAAGCTAATTAGTTATAGATAATAATAATAATTAATTCAATTTATAACGCACTTTTCATTACTGAAAATCTCAAAGTGCTACACATATATTGAATGCTACACACATTCATAAACCGGTGGCGGCAGACTACCATGCAAGGTGCTTTCCAGTCCTACCGGGAGCAACTCAGGGTTAAGTGTCTTGCCCAAGGACACAACGACACATGGTGCGGGTCCCGGGAGTCGAACCGCCAACTTTCCGATCGGGAGACGACTGCCCTTACCACTACACCACGCCCGCCCGTAGATGCACATTCAGTAATAACATGAAGTTTGTGATCAATAATTCAGGGAAAATTTCAAACAAAGTTCAGTCAGGTCATCTGGATGTTTTTATTTATTTATTTTGTTGAGATGTTTCGTCCGTCATACAAAGGACTTCATCAGTCCGAGGAGCCACAAAAAAACTCAGTCCCACAAGCAGCACACTCCCATAGTGGACCAACCAGTTAGCTGGTGATAAGATGGCTTCTGGGGCTCGCCCTTTCCCCCATCAATTCCTCTGAGGATTATTGAGCATGAACTTTGATGTTTTGAACCACTTTAGCTATGGCTGCCTCAGAGGAGTTCACAGGGGAAAGGGCGAGCCACAGAAAGGATCTGATCACCAGCAAACTGGTTTGTCCACAAGTGTGCTGCTTGTGGGACAGAGTTTGTTTGTGGTTCCTCGGACTGATGAAGTCCTTTGGACGAAGAATGAAACGTCTCAACAAAAAGAGAAACTGCCCAGATGACCTGACAGAATGTTCTTAATAAATCCAACAAAGTTCAGAGAGTTTCACTGAACTCTACCCAGTGGATCATGAGACATTTTACTAACAAGCAGGATTAACTCAAATTTGTTAAAGCTGAGATTTAAAGCAAATATGTCACACAGCGTGCTGCATTTAAAGATGTGTTTGAGGTCAGTGTTCAGCTACAACAACACCAAAATTTAGCTCAATATAGCTAAAACTAGAGAAATTGCATTTCCCGCAAAAATTCTTATGAATGTTTATTGCTGAAGAACTTGTTGAAAAAGAGCTAAAGTTAGCTAAAAGAAAAATGTGCTAAAATTTAGCTGAAAAGGAAGAACAAGCCTAAATTTGCAGAAAAGGCAGAAGAAACGCAAATTTGCTGAATTTGGTTTAAATAAGCAGAAATTAGTACAAAAATTAGGAAATTAGCAAAAAAAAAAAAGAAAGAGATTAGCCAAGAAGAAATATGACAGTGAGAGGACTGAAGAGAGGAGACAGGAATATAAGGAGATGGGACATAGAGCAAAGAGGGAAGTAGCTAAGGCAAAGCAGAGGGCGTACAATGAGTTATATGGGAGACTGGACACTAAAGAGGGCGAGAAGGACTTGTACCGATTGGCAAGACAGAGGGATCAGGCTGGAAAGGATGTGCAGCAGGTTAGGCTTATTAAAGATGGGAATGGGAATGTTCTAACAAGTGAGGAGAGTGTGATGGGAAGATGGAAGGATTACTTTGAGGAGCTAATGAATGAAGAGAATGAAAGAGAAAGAAGAGTGGAGGTCATAGAAACTGTGGACCAGGAAGTGGGAAAGATTAGTGAGGGTGAAGTCCGGAAAGCTCTGAAAAGAATGAAGAAGGGGAAGGCAGTAGGACCTGATGACATACCAGTGGAGGTTTGGAAATGTCTTGGAGAGATGGCAGTGAGGTTTTTGACTCAAATATTTAATGGAATATTTGAGGGTGAGAAAATGCCTGAAGAATGGAGAAGAAGTGTGCTGGTTCCCATTTTTAAGAACAAGGGTGATGTACAGAGTTGTAGCAACTACAGGGGAATTAAGTTGATGAGCCACACAATGAAGATCTGGGAGAGAGTTGTGGAAGCAAGACTTAGACAAGATGTGACTATCTGTGAGCAGCAGTATGGTTTCATGCCAAGAAAGAGCACCACAGATGCCATCTTTGCTTTGAGGATGTTGATAGAGAAGTACAGAGAGGGTCAGAAAGAACTCCATTGTGTGTTTGTGGATTTAGAAAAAGCATATGACAGGGTACCAAGAGAAGAGGTGTGGTATTGCATGAGGAAATCTGGAGTGGCAGAAAAGTATGTTAGACTGGTACAGGACATGTATGAGGACAGCAGGACAGTGGTGAGATGTGCTGTGGAGTGACAGATAGCTTCAAGGTGGAGGTGGGATTGCATCAAGGATCGGCTCTGAGCCCCTTCTTGTTTGCTCTGGTGATGGACCGACTAACAGATGAGGTCAGGCAGGAATCCCCATGGACTATGATGTTTGCAGATGACATTGTGATCTGTGGTGAGAACAGGGAACAAGTGGAAGAGAACTTGGAGAGGTGGAGGTATGCTCTTGAAAGAAGAGGAATGAAAGTCAGCCGTAGTAAGACAGAGTACATGTGTGTGAATGAGAGGGAGGCCAGTGGAACAGTGAGGCTACAAGGAGCAGAGGTCACAAAGGTGCAGGACTTCAAGTACTTGGGGTCCACTGTCCAGGAAAATGGGGAATGTGGTAAAGAGGTGAAGAAGAGAGTCCAGGCAGGATGGAGCGGATGGAGAAAAGTTTCAGGAGTGATTTGTGACAAAAAGGTGTCAGCAAAGGTCAAAGGAAAAGTTTACAAGACAGTGGTGAGACCAGCTATGTTGTATGGTCTGGAGACAGTGGCATTGACAAAAAGACAGGAGAAAGAACTGGAAGTGGCAGAAATGAAGATGCTGAGGTTCTCCTTAGGAGTGACAAGGATGGATAAGATCAGGAATGAGATCATCAGAGGTACAGCACATGTTGAACAACTGGGAGATAAAGTTAGGGAGGCCAGACTGAGATGGTTTGGACATGTCCAGAGGAGGGACAGTGGGTATATTGGTAGAAGGATGTTAGAAATGCAGCTGCCAGGAAAAAGACAAAGAGGGAGACCAAAGAGGAGATATATGGATGCAGTTAGAGAGGACATGGAGGTAGTTGGAGTGAGGACAGAGGATGCAGAGGACAGAGTGAGGTGGAGGAGGATGACTCGCTGTGGCGACCCCTGAAAAGGGAAAAGCCGAAAGAAGAAGAAGAAGAAGAAGAAGAAGAAGAAGAAAAAAAAACAGATGAAATTAGCAAAAAATAAAATAAAATTGCTGACAAGTAAATGAAAAGGCAAAAAGAAGCTCAAACTATCGAAAGGAAGTGGAAAGAGCTGAAATTAGCACACACAAAAAAGAATTGGCTGAAAACGCTAAAAATAGCATAAAATTGCTAAATACTATAGTAGCAGAAAAAGCTTAAACTGGCAGAAAAAAAACTAGAAAGGGACATAACAGGCTAAAATTAGCAGAAAGGCGTTAATTAGGCTGAAAGTAGCACAAGTTACCACAAAAAACTTGAATTTATCTGAGAATAGCTGAAATGTTATGAAAACAGCTGGAAAGTATAAAAAACAAGAAATAAAATAAAATTGCAGAAGTAAATGGAGAGAGCACATTTTTGTTGAATTAGGCTAAAAAAAGTTGAAATGAATGTAAAAAATGTTGAATTAGCTAAAACAGCTAAAAAGAGCAGAGATATACTGTAACTGTAATAGTAGAAAAAGCTGAAACTTGCAGGAATAAGCTGAATGGAGTACAAGTTCAAATTAGCAGAAAGAAGTTTGAAGAAGCGCAAAAAATGTTAGCTGAAATAATCTGAAAGGAGCACAAAGCAGCTGAATAAACAGCTGAAATGAAACTAAAGTAGCTGAAAAAGTTAAAATTTGCACACCGAAGTTGAAAGAAACTGAAGCAGAACAAAATGTGAAAGAAGTAAAAGGTTTTAGAAAGATCTAAAGATTTGAAGGATTTAAAATGAGCTCAATTCATTTTCTTTGAGGGGGGAAAAAAATGACAGAAAAGGCTAAATATTTCAAAAAGCTCAAGTTGCACCAATACCAAAAGTCATAGCAGGATTGTCCTGAAATCTTGAATTGAGTTGACTCCAGAAGTTACATCTAAACACTTAATCTACGCTGTTCAATGCCAAATTGTTAAAACTTTATGTTGGCTATAATCAGGAATCTGGACATTTCCAGTACAGCTTCTTCCTCCTAAATAAACACAGCGTTGAGCTTTTAAGTAGCCTTGGGTGATATACAATGTGTTCAGAACGTACAGACGGTGAACACCGAGGACTGTTTGTTTACAACTAAAACCATTTATTGAGAGGTATTTTAATATTTTAGGTTTTATTATTTTAAGATTATTTCATGAGTTTTTATGTTCTTTTGGCTCAGAGCAAATTAACTAAAGGCTCCCAGTAATTTGGACAAATCATTATGACTGAGTTGTGCACAAACACGTAGCACACGGTGTTTATTAAAAGCAACAGTGTGCATTATCTTGCATTCTGCTTTCACATCAACACCTGCAGACGGCTAAAATCAAGAGCCTTAATGAGCTGTTTGCTGCTTCGTTTTGTGCCTTTGAAATAAAGCATCTGAGTCGTAGGAAACAGGTTTGCTACTGAAAAGACCTGCTTATTGTTTGCTCTTTAACTCCACACACTTTGTTCTTCACGTGTTCCCTTGTGCTCCACACAAACAGTGGGTTCAATCACAACATCATTACAGAGGGAATCAGTCAGAACGAACCTCGGTGCTGTCACCCACGCTGGCATCTCAGCACTGCGCTGTCAGGTAAACACGGCAGGACATAAAACACACGTGAAATGAGATTAGCTTAATAAGTTTTGCTCTGTAGTTTATTTATTGTCTTCTGTCAGCTGAGAAAAAAATGATGCCAGCTGCTGGATGAACACAGTTTCAAAGGCACATTAAATAGTTACTGTTACTGAGGTCATTAAGAGCTTCATTACAGGTTTTCAGATGTGGGTGTAGGGGGAGGAGGATTTGGAGGCAAGTCGTGCACTGAACGAGTCATGCACGTGTCTGTCAGCATTTTTATTCATAAACGAAATTGCATTCCCTGCGAAAATGCAATGTGAATGCTTGAAGAATGTGCTGAAAAACAGCTGAAATGAGCTAAAACATGCTCAAATATAGCTGAAATTAAAGAACAAGCTTAACTTAGCAGAAGAAAGCGACAGAAAGGAGCACACAAATTAGGAAATTATCTAAAAAAGGCTGAAATTAGCAAAGAAAATAGCTGAAAAGGCCGAAAGAAGCTTAAACTATATACCAGAAGGAAGTGAAAGGAGCGGAAAGGAGCTAAAAAATGTGGAATTAGTTGAAAAAGCTAAATTTAGCACAAAACAGCTAAATAGTAGCTTAAATAGTAGAAAAAGCTTAAACTAACAGAAATAAGCATAAAGAAGTTAATTAGGTGGAAAGTAGCAGAAATTATGAGAAACTTAAATTTTTCTGAAAACAGCTAAAATTTTCTAAAAATGCTAAAAAGTTAGCTGAAAAGGTAGAACAAACTTGAATTAACAGAATATAGCATAAAGAGCACATGTTTGCCCAAATGGGCGAAAGAAGCAGAAATGAACACAAAAATGTGGAAATTATCTGAAAAAGGCAGAAATTGGCAAAAAAGCAGCAGGATGATACACTGAAAAAAGAAATTCTGCATATTACTTAATTTTATCTGTGTAACATTTTTACACTTAAAAATAATAAGTTAATTTGAATGCCCTGAAATTGGTTATAATAACACATAAGTAATAAGTAAATGTATATGCTATTTTCAATTATGTTTGAATGAACTGTTTAAGCAGAAATACTGAAAAAAATTGAGTAAATGCAACTAAAAATATAATGTGAACTAAATTAAAAACCTGAGTAGAAACTAATAAAGAAAATAAGTAAATATAATTGAAAACATCTGTAAGATATAACTGCTAATTTTTAAATGACTTACTTAAAAAAATGTGTTGTAACTTTTTTTTTAAACTTTATTAACTAAAAATATAACGTGAACCAAATTAAAAACCTGAGTAGAGACTATTAAAGAAAATAAGTAAATATAATTGAAAACATCTGTAAGATATAACTGCTAATTTTTCAATGACTTACTTAAAAAAATGTGTTGTAACTTTTTTTTAAACGTTATTAACTACATTTGACAAAATTCAGTAGAAAAAAAAAAGCCCAATATCTCACAGAACATGAACACTTTTATTTTAAACAGTCTTCCTGCATAAAATCACATTTCTTTCTAAAATCTATAACTACCACAAGTTTTACTTCCTGATGTATATTGCACAAAACCAAAAAGTGCTCTTTTAGGGCTTTTTGTCCCCAACCCTACTACAAAACACATTACAACAGGGTTACTACTCAAGTGTTCTTTAAATCTGTTTTGACATCTGAACTATTACCGTACCAACTGTCTGTAGTACTCTGGTAGACACAATTTAGAACATTTGAAGTTGAACTAAACTAAAATGCTTCTTACCAAATCACCCAAAAAAAAAAAAATACTACATTTATGTAGTTTGCATATTAATACCAGGCATTAACTTCTTCACACTAAACCCATTTGTGGCTAGTAAAAATAAAAAAATAAAAAATATCAGAAGATGCAGTATAAAAACCTCTGCAGCATGTATGAAATCACATTTAGGTATTAAAACATACTGTCTAAATTTTATGTTTTCTTAAACCACTGGAATTTCTAAAAATACAAGAACTTTCTCCTTAGAAAGTAGAACATTCAAATAACTGTGTGAACTGTCTTTAAACTCTGAATTCAAAATTGAATGCCTCATACCACACATAAATGATCTAGTAAACAACAAAATGCATATCAATGCAAAATAAATAAGTGCAATTAGAACATTAGATCACACAAATGCATTTTTAGGCTTCCGTGTAGACTATTAGGCTGTATCTATTTACACTACACGCAAAATATGTAAGTGCACTTAGAACATCAGATCACACAATCAGTTAAGAAACACTTTGAAATTATTTGGTCAAATGAACCCATAGATTGTCCATGCTTCCAGAAGAGCCTCATTCATTACTGAGGGTACATTCGGTCTCATCCAAGTTCATCAACATAACAGTCACCTAGGTCATTAAAATGTTTTTCAGTCTTTGCACCTTTGTTGAAAGCTTTGCAGGATCAACTTCAACAAGTATCTTTTGAAATACTTCAAACGTGAATCTTAGAGTTTTGGGGTATTTCAAGTCCAATGCACTCTGGGTACTCCGGTTTCCTCCCACAGACCAAAAACATGCATATTAGGCTGATTGGTAACTCTAAATGGTCCATAGGTGTGAGTGAGAGAGTGTATGGTTGTTTGTCTCGTTTGTCTCTATGTGTCCCTGTGATGGACTTGCGACCCGTCCAGGGTGTACCCCGCCCATCGCACAGTGATTGCTGGATATGGGCACCGGCGACCCCCGTGACCCAAAAATGGAAGAAACGGGTAAAGATAATAGATGGATGGATGGATGGAAGTCCAATGCATAAGTTAGTCCAAGCAAGTAGCAGCAGGCTCTGCTGAGATCCCCAAGGTGGTCAAGTACAATGGCACTCTCAATGACTATTCCCACATTCCCAACTTGTCCACTTTCATCACGCACAAGAAACAGAGCCATCGTCTCTGCTGCCAGCTCTTCTTCAACATTGATGGCTCTATGGCTTGAACTGTCGAAATTCTGTAGACACAGTAAAGAGATATGTTATTAACTTTACTTGTAATGAAAATTTCTGTGCAAATTTCCATACATCCATTGATATTTCACCTACAATGAATTACAGTAAATTAAGTGTACTTATACATGCAATATGCATAAAGTCTGGTTCCAAATATAAACAATTTTGCTCATTAAAATCCCCAAATGACCCGTTTTAAATTGGTAGAGTAATACAGTATATTATATATAGCTGATATTTATGATGAACTAAAAACTGTTTCCTTCAGAGAGACAACACTGAGGGGTTTTGAAAAAAAAAAAATCTAAACTTACAAAGAGACACACCTTTGCTACACTTTTGAGTAAAGAAATATACTTCTTTTGGTGTTAATATCAGGGATGCGAGTTATCGATTAATGAATTAATCTAAACTTGATTGATCTTATCAATTGAATAATGGTTAATTAAAAAGTAACCATTTTCTTAAAAACCCATTTTCTCTTGAACTAAGTGTTTTTCCATAATATGAAATAATATTTTAATAATAAATCTTTAAAAAGCACATCAATATATTTTAACTATTTATTTACCCAGCTGTATTAAATAGTAACTGAATAAACAAATAATTGTAGACTTCTCACACATCAATAAACTGAACTTTTTTATATAAAATATAACAAAACAGAAATCTATTATAATGGGGGGGGGGTGGACAGATGAAAAGAATATGATTTTTATTCAGATGTAAAACTATTAATTTATTATTATAATTAAAATGTATTACCTCAGCCAAGGAGGTTATGTTTTCAGTCACGTCTGTCTGTCTGTGTGGGCAAAATTACTGAAAGACTTATGGACGTATTTTAATGAAATTTTTACCACAGGTGGGTGTTGGCCAAAGAACCACATTATTAAATGTTGGTGATGATCTGGATCACGATCCGGATCCAGGAATTTTTTGAAGGACTCTTCACTACTGCAGGATAGGGGAAATTGGCCTTGGTGGAGGTTTGCGCTCTCCAAGTGCTTCTAGTTTACATTTATATTTTATGATTTTTTTTTTTTTCAGATTCTTAACATTATGTTGAGATCCTTAACATAGGTCCAGAGAAATGTTTGTGGAATATTTGGCTGGGCAAGTCTGATTTTATTTGTTTATTTTACCCTGGAGTTAAGCCAGAAATCCAGCGCAGTGCTGGAACACTATCAGCCAAGCACATGGTTTTGAACCATACAGTAATTTTGTTTTGACACGTGGGTCTGTGTTTATTGTAGCTAAATGTAGACAGGTAATTTACAGGTTTCATTGCACTCACCTCCAACTCGTTGATCAAGGCACCCACGTCTTCTCCCAGGTGATCAATGAGACATCGAATGACAACTTCTCTGGTTTTCTCAATAGGAATTCCACTCTGTTCAATAAAGTAAATTTATTGTAACTACTGACAAAATAGTAAATAATACTGAGATACACTTGTGGAATAAAAAATAACGGCTACATAAGGTATAAGAAGTTGTGGTGAGTGCGAGTAAAGAGGAGTTCTTTATGAGAAGAGAAATTGGTCTAGACAAGAAAAGATTGGTGACAAGTCAGGTGGGGACATTTCAAAACAAAGAAAAATAAATAAATACCTGGAGTAAAAGGTTCATTTCTGTGCGATGTCTCTCTCCAGCAGCACCTTTCTTGGCTTGGAAGATGGCAAGGAGTTTAGGGGTGTAGTGGTCCAACATGGACATGAATTTCGACTCAAGATTTACAGTGGTGATCCGATGGAATTCGGCTTTGACCTGGGAAAAAAGGATACAGCTTAATTTGTGGCATTAAGCTGTATTGCACAAATTTTTGAATCTCACCTGTGACACATCAAACAAGGCAGGCCACTTTTCCTCGATTTCTCTGACGCTCAGCTGAAGAGTGACAACATCCTGTCTTCTGTGAGCAAAAGTGTTGGACATCAGCTGATTGATGTTGGTCCTCTCTTTTTTCTGTATTTCAGACAGAATTTGGCTTTCATTAGGCTGAAAACTGGTAGCATTAGATAGTTTTACAGTCACATCAGCTTTAAAAGTTTTACATATCCTTGACTTTCAGATTGCTCTGATTTATGAACTCTGCTTAAGTGTGTACGCAAACCACCCCATGTTTTAAAAGAACATGGACAGTTCAAATAAACACAGGGAATAAAATGTTGATGACCCAAATGTCTATGTCGATAATATTTAAGAAGTCCCCTGTTTGATGATGCTGCAAATGCGCAGAGTTTACATTGCCATTCCATACATTGTTACTTTTCTCCTTCTGTAACCTAAAGGCAAAATTTAGAAGAGTACAACAAAACTTCATTAGCAAAAAAATATATATATTCTGTTTTAATATTAACTATAAACAACTCACCTCTCTTTTCTTGATCAGATGTTTAACAAGCTGAAAAGCATATTAGGAAAATATATTAATAGCATGATTAAACTCTTCGTCACTATGTATTACACAGTCTCTATAAACCCCCCACATTCAGCATAAAAATGATATTGAAGGGACTTAAAACTATAAACCAGTTTGTAAAATTGTGTCAAGGTGCTTCTTCCACTCTTCTCTCATTACGTCCATGTAGGGGTGTAACGATACATAAAACTCTCGAGACGAGACAAATTACAGAGTTTGCGAGAACGAGACGAGATTTTGCCGAGGTCCAAACGGAGGCTCAGAGGAGAGACAGAGCTTTTTCTGTTGCTGCTCCAAAACTGTGGAAGGATCTCCCTCTTCCCATCAGACAAGCTCCTTCACTGTCCAGTTTTAAAACTCTTTTAAAAACACATTTTTACTCACTGGCTTTTAGCAGACTGATTTTGTTCTGCACTGTTTTTATTGTTTTTATTGATCTTAATGTTTTAACAACTTTTTTATTTTTATGTGTTTAAATGTTCTTGATTT